>JBBPPS010000051.1:0-21545 GCA_038092175.1 Boletus coffeatus
ACTCGAATTTTTCACAAGGCGGGCAGACATGAAATGCCACGTGCCCTGCTTGACACGTCAGAAGAAGAAAAAGAATATCAATATCAATATCACGTACGGTACGTGTGGCTCGCCGAGGTTGCGGCACACTAATCAGCTTTGCAAGGTCCCAATCGATCAGATATCCATGTCCGTTGAAAATGATAATGTTCCCCGCACTGATATCTCGGTGGAGATATCCAACAGCCAATGCTTCTTTGTGAGCTGTACGGCGATTGAAGATGTGTGTCAGTATATTTATCATGATCATAGGCTATGGGAGACTCACCGAGAAGCGCGTCATGGATGGCTTGTACTAGCTCCTTAGTGTTATTGAAATCCATCAAGCTTGCACCGACAATGTCCAAAACGAGCCGGTAATGAGAGTGGGCTGTGAGTTTCAATCCTTCTTTACACGCCCAAGGAGACCCAGAGTGTCTCACTGTCTGACTCTTTTGTTCATCCCGACACCCAACGTCGCCGCTTGCGAGACATTTCGGCACAAAAGAGACGCCATTCTCCTGAAGGTCTGCATAAATTTTGCCTTCCGGTGTAATGTCATTGGCGGCAATGCGCCAAGAATCTTTGAAGAATACGAGGCAGTCTCCCGAAACGTCATAGGCAGGGCATGCGCGTGTTGACCGACCTGCTGGGAGGGAGGGGTAGGGAGGAGGTTTGGCGAAGATTATTTTTAGTGGTCCAGAATCTTCTCTTGTCGGCACAGAAGTCTTGAACACGGGCGCGTCTTGCTTCAACTTTAGTTTGTCCCTTGCGCTTGCAGCCTCGTTGCCGGTAGCTTCAGTCACCGTCGTATCTATGCCACGAAGTTCCGGTGGGACTTGCGAGAACCGAGAGAAGAACTCGACGAGCGACGAGTCGGAGTCGTACGAGATGGGTTCGGTGACGATAGCACCTTCCCTATCCCATCGAATTATACGCGCGGTGTGACGGACCACGAGCACCGAGAACACGTGTGTGCGAAACTGAGAGGCGAGTTGGGCCGCGGCGTAGGCCCCCATCTGACCAATTGTGTCAATTTGATGTTGGGAGGAACCAACGAATTCGGTTTCGTCCCGAGAGTCGGATTCCAAGGGGTCGATGAATGGGTCATCGCCACTAGACCACTTGAACTCGACATACAAGTCGAGTTTCGAGACGTCACAGCCTTTGGGGGGGTCACCTAGCGAGCTGTGGTAAACACTTATGTCAGGTTTGACCTCGAACGAGTAGCCGTTGTGCTTGTCTCCGCGAGCATGGGAATCGACAAAATGAAGCTGCGGAGCAAACGGCCGCATGTCTTCAATCTTGAACAATAAAGAAAGAATGAGCACATATCAAACGTTGATGCAACGACTGAAGATCACTTACGAACGGCGCATACATTGCTAACTCGCCCTCAGCAGATAAAGTCCTCCTAAAAGAAACCGATGGTTGGAAATTCGTTGCCGGATGGTATTCGGGAATGTGGCATCGGGGAAGGAAAGTTTCAATGAATTCGTTGACGGGCATTGGACCCACAATGCTACCGAGCATTTGATTTCCGATTGAATTTATGGTCGGATGGCGATAACGAGTTAAAGTTGAGAAGAGCGTGTGGACGGGTTTAGACTTCTTGATAGGAGTACTCATTGGGATCGGTAGATTGGTGGACACAGACTCGGAGGTCTGTTCACGGCGTTCACAAGGATCGGTGACGAGCGTTGATGAGGGACTTACAGGGGAAACATTGGATTCGTCAGTCTCGGATAACTTATCCATCCCGGTACAACAGCGGACCGTAGTCCGTGGGGAGTCCAGTGGACTTGGATAATAAGAATTGGAATGAATCTGAATGGGAAGCCGTGAATCATGAGATGATCCGGAACTTGAAGAGGACTCACCGAAAGTACCGAGCGGGCCCGGCTACAACAGGGACAAGAGTAGCGAGAGGGGGAGGGGGAGGGTGAATGAACGAGGGTGCAGTTCTTCAAGGAAACACCGAGGACACTATATACAACCGAGACCGTCAGTGACGGTGGACAACAACTGGAACAATACTGATAGTATGGACAATATGGACGTGAATGACATAAGCACTCCCCTGGATTACTAAGTCACGTGTCAAGAGTCCTGTGCGCAGAGCGGCTAGACCTCAGCAGAGACACAAATATCATTTATCGTCGTGTACACCTCGAATCGGTGGGTTCCGAAGGCTACCCCTTCGCATGACCTCGCATGGCGGTGCTTCCTACATTTTTTTTGGACAAGCGATATTATTACTCGGGAACCGCCGCCTGCGTCAGCAGAAACCTTGCTTGTGACAGCTGGCAGGGTTTCTGCCACAACAGTACTAGTGCGCCACTCTCCACGTAAGAACAACTAACTAAGGGTATATAAAATCTCCGAGTCTCTGAGAGTGAACTATGCGATCACAGCTCTGCCGGAGAGAAAGAGCTTAGCATCCAACATATCGCAGAACGGGGAAATGGAGAGATGAAATTGAAGTCCATTGTCACATCTGCTTGGTCCTTCCAGTCCACGATTATGTCCGCAGCACCACTCATCCTCATAACCCGAGCGACAGCCAGTTGAAGATTGCAAAGTCTCGGGATGGGTTTGTCGAGCCGCTTGCCATCGGGTCCTTGTCCGAACTGAATTTCATCGCCCTCCCTTAAAGCGATGATCCCTAGGCTGTCCGTACGGGGACGAGTGGGAACCGTTCGAAAGAAGTATTTGACCTAACCAATGGATCAGCAAAGATGATGAAGTATTGATAAAATCGCACCTCACCACCCTCTTCCTTTGCCTCAATTCCCCACCTCAGGTTATTATAAAATTTATGGACATCGTACTGCATATTCATCACATTACCGATCTCATTCAGATTGGTTGCGATGTCATTTGTTGCGGAGGAGCCGGCAAACATGGATATACAATCCGGAGTGCTGCTTTGCTAAATGCAAGTTGTCAGGAAACAAACAGTAATTTCAATAGTTCAATGCAAACTTTTCCGTGTGCATCTCCGTGTGCAGAGTTTGGAATGATGTGCACCAACTCTGCATAAACTGCAAAAGCATCAGAACTCGAGGACGCAAATTGGAACTGTGTCAACGGGCAGATATTCCCATCACGTTTAAATGCCTGCTCGGCGCGATGAGATGTTTGACTCCGAGACGAATGTATGCATACCAATAACTTCAAGGCCTCTTGTTTTCGTATTCCAGAATCACCTCTTTCGTGGACCGTCATCCGAAGAAGGTTATCCGTCTCCTGGGCGATGATCTCACTGACGGAAAAATCAGTGTCTTTCCCGGATTTTGGCCCTCTCAGATTCATAACTGCTAAATTGATCATATTCAATTCCCAACATGAAAAGCACTCCGCAATTAGAAATTTTTACTTACATGCGACACCAATATGAGTAAAATATTGCGCTGCTATGTCTAATACAGGAGTCCATGCTATCGGGATCCAATCCCCGAAACAACACATCGAAAGACTTTTGCGCCGACACGAAATCTACCTCGTTCAGACTTTCGACTGCGACATATGAAAGTGAGCCTATGTGATAATCTGAGGATTCAAATGTTTGACCAACCATTCTCTCTCAGTTGTTCATCACAAGCTCCGAGTTGGAACCAGAATTGTTTCATCACCATGCCACCCAATTTTGCGATTCCAGGATTAGGTAGTACAACAGCTTAGGAGCGATGGCCACGAATCTGCCACCGTGTCTTCCCGATTCTTGGACTCGTTTTGTATTAGGCCAGTTCCATAGATCATCATTTCGGTCAAGGATTGCCAGCGCGTGTTGCTCGCATCAACGAACTCCCTGCCGACTCGGATGATGAGTCATGGTTGTTGTAAGTTTATCAGGCGAACGGCAGAACTTCAAGTTTCCCGGGATGATGGACTTTACCCACGATCCTTGGGGTCAGTCCTCGTTCAGAATGTTCAATGGCATTGAATTCGGGGAATTCTTTTTTTTTCGTTCGAATACAAGAGCTGTTATTGATAACGGGCGCCCTGTGGCTGCAGTCTCTTCAGCATGAACCGAAGTTGAATCAGTGAAAGTTACAGTACTTACTAGTACGTAACTCAAATCTGTGGCGGAAATGACCGACCCTGTCAGACAGTCGACGCTGTCCACTGTCACAACTGATTTGAAACAGGGGGTGGCCCAATGACTGTAATCCGACCGAGCGGGCAGTGCCAGTGGGAACGCGTAAGTGATGGGTGTGATAAGAATTGTGCCACAAACCTTCTTTAGGCTGTCATGTACCAGATTTTAGGAATGAACGATGTAGGAAACACAGGCCTTGGTCGGACCAAGGCTCTCACGGACAGATGCCGTTAAGACTATTGCACTACATACAGTCTGGCACGCGCTACTGATTCACGTCGCCGCCGTTCGTCCGTTTACGCACCACGCCGGCACCCACCCTCGTCGACGAGTGCTTGCCTGTACGTTGAAGCAACGACGTTCACTGCCGTTCTCATCCTATCCCGGCTCTCGTCCTCGCGCGGGATGAACTCTTCGATACTTAGCGTACAACTATTAATATATGTACTTACGAAATCGAATAACGCCGTGGAATGTTTTCAAAAATAACTCGCCGATCTGAGGTCAGCAGCGTGAGCGCGAAATTTTTGATACTGTACTAATCGTCGGTCCAAGTAGATTCAGCAATGAACGACACAGCATTGCTAGCAGCGCAAAAGCACAGGTGACTGCATGAAACTTTGGCCTGCGACGCGTGCCCGCACCACCGGTGGGAGCCTCTCCCCCCCTTTTTCTCTCTCTCTCTCTCTCTCTCCGTCAAGCGGGAAGTCTCCCTTCTCCCCACTCGTGCACCCCATTATGCGACCAATCTATCCGGTCGCACCGGTCGACCCTTCCAATCTGTACCGCATCGATTTCATTCGGGGTTATTACGTGCCTTTGCTTGTTTTATTGTCTTTCTAGTCTTGAGCCGTAATAGGAAGCAAATGTTTCCTATAACATAGCGCGGAAAATTCCGACACTAGTATTACAGCGACTAAACACAGTACAAGTTATTGTGGATCAGTATTGTTTTAAATTGTTAGTGCGGCTGCCTGGATCGTGGATTCAACGTAGAACGGCTCGCCGAGACTATTGTCTTTCCTGCATCTCGCGGATTGCCGGATCGTTTGTGGATGCAGTTTGTTGTCCGCTCTCTGCAAACGGACCCGCGCGAATTTCTTACTACATTTGTAAAGATCACGGGATAATTGCGCCAAATAAACACAAATACATAAACAACTCGGAAGATCCTGACTTTGAACTAGAACAACTTGGAACAACATTTCGTGTGCGCAAGGCCAAGATTTGGAATTTTCTGTTGTGGCTGAAACGTTACAATGAATCGTCTCTATGCTACGGTACATCCCACTCGACCGTGATACTCTTTATATCCAGCTGATGATGTAATTCCTGGTTTAGTAAATTCAGAATCTGTCGTTGAGGAGACCACTGACACGAGCTGGATGCAAAGTAAGTTTTACTGCGAGCTTTGAGGACCACCATGCAACGCTCATTCATGCATCAAAAATCTCAGACTGCCACTTCAGGACAGTGCAACGACGACGAAACGGCAGCTGAAAGATCGAGTCCTGTGATGTTTCTAGAAAAGATGGGTGTCTCTGATCCTGAGAGTGTCAGACTCAGCGGTCGGACGTTCACTGCTGCGGCATTGCGTAGGCTTATCCCTCGCTCTTCGACCGGTCCTGACCTTATCGTACATCGTACATCATGCCTCATGCATCACAGCCGATAAACGAATATAACAATATTAATCCTGACTTCTTCCCTGGTATGTTACGCATGTATCCTCAGCTTTTCCCGTACGGGATTCAATCATTCAATGGTGGCTTTCAGGACGAGTCCAGACCGACTGCTTTGTCATTTCAACAGCACGTTCAGTATTTAATCAATATTCCGGACCGTATGAGATTCGTTATTCCCAGGAGTCGGGGACTGGTGCAAGAGCGCCGCTACGATTATGTAATTACAGTCTAGTAGATATTAACGCACACAAAGTCATTCCGGACATCGCCGTCAGGCAACGCTTCATGCACATGACCTATGATAATAATGTCATAAGTCAACCTAGAATTTCTTAGCATCTTAGAGAAAACGCACAAACGGCGCAAACGACCCAAAATGTTTATTACTGCGTATCAACTTCTGTCTGCCCAGCTTCGCGATGCTTCATTGTCAACGACATCATTATCTTGCACGGCAGGCTGCCGCATCTTCGATTCGAAAGATTTTCTCGGACCGTTGTTCGGGCCGAAACCGAGTGGTCGCAAGTAGTTCTTTACGTGACGAACATTCTGAAGCAGAGACGGAAGTCACAAATGACAGGGCCAACTTGATCAATTCTATTAAATAATTATTTACATAAGTCCATATCAAATACCATGCGACAGGCCTGAGAGCGGTCACAAAGGATGTCTCCATCCGAGTCAGATACAACCTCAATGTTCATCCAATACAACCTGAGGCACAACACCTGCAAGACGGAAGGAAAGACGGAGATCAGCGTGACGCAAGTTAACTAAAGACAATGTTACCTGGAGCGTGAGTCCTTTGAGACTCTGTGTACAAAGAGGGACGCTCGGGCGGTCATGCATCATGGTCCGTCGGGACTGCCAATCGGGCAAGCGATGTACGAAGGTAGCGGTTTCGAGCCTGCGAAAGCTCTCGTCAATCCGAGTCCGTTTAGGGTTCAGCTACCAATCTTTAAGAAGCCCTATCTATGGAGTAACTTGGCCAGTACTTATGTATAAGTAAGTACGAGTTTGCACCCCAATAAGGAAGCTCAAAACCTTTGCATTCCCACGAATTATTTACTTTGATTCGAGGCCTGTCCCGACAGTGCCAGAGAGGGACCAGGAATAATGCATATCAAAAGACAAGGAATGAACATAAGTCCCTATACACACGATACACAAATTACTATGTACTTATGAGTCACAACAGAGCGATCAAACAAGCCGCCTACTGTAAATCCACAAAAAATTCATCGTCATGAGGTGCCAGATGATCTTATTTCGTAATTAATAGGTGTACATTGGGGCAGGATGAAGATATTCCTCACTGGTTTGACGGTTTCGAGCCCTTCGACGTGAATAACGTCGCGAGAGGACGTGCGGTGAATGGAGAGGTTGCCCAGAGTTGCGAATCCTGTCACACCATTGACCGACATTGGTATTTGCCCCTTCAAGAGCCTTCTTGAAGTGTTGAGCTTTCAAGCGATTGAGGCGCGTGCGGGATACGTGTTCTAGCACTGCACAGGAAGCAAGGCGCATATGCGCTTGCAGGACCGCTCGCTTCGCACGGGCAACCTCCAAGTGGAGATATGGTGCAGAAGGGTCAATCATGTAGCTGTGAGGCTGTAGCATAATTTATAAAAACGACCACTGTATCTGATAGCTACTCACAATATGATCGTAGGGATCTTCTTTCGTTTCATCGCCGTGTGAGTAAACGTTTGTGTTGCCGATACCAATGACTGTGTCGTTTTGTAAGCTGCGTGAAGGCGTAGGGTATTGCAGAATGTGTATACTAGAAGTCGAGGAAGCTCCGGAAACGTTGGCCACAGTAGGAATTCGGGAAACCATCGGTGTTGATGAAGGGATAGCGACAAGAGGGAGAGAAGAGGGGGGCGAGGGGACATCGGCTAAGTTTTTTTCAGGCATGGTAAGAAGCAACGACACTCACAGTCTCACACGCACAAAAGTGACCGGATCAACTTGAACATCATGCCCCGCTGCCCTAGCTGTAGCAAAATACTTCCTTCCGACAACGCGATCCTGCGACACATGAATCAGCCGACCTCTCGCTGCTTCGGTTGGGTGGATAATCTAGTCCAGATTGGTGAAGCCCTTCAAGAAAGCGAAGTCGAAGAAAATGTTCATAATAGCACATCACCCCACAGGCCAAGTGCTGAGACAGTTGGAGACTGGATGGCTCCGGATAATATGGATTTAGATCAGCCTGAAGATTTTCACGACCCTTCCGTTGAGCATTTCCCCGGTGCCGCGGCCATCTTCTCACACCAACAGAGTTCTTTTCTCGAGCGATTTGACCAGGATCAATTTTCTAATGCGCGTCGAATGAATATCTACTATCCGTTTGCTTCCCGTGCGGACTGGGAGCTTGGTCTTTGGCTTACGAGATCCGGCCTGAGCATGTCCGCTATCGACAGCTTTCTGTCCCTTGAATTGGTAAGTTTTTTTAGTCGTATGAATCGGTATGATTGGTCGTATCTGTAACGAATCATCAAATTGTTAGGTGAAGACTCTGCGACCTTCGTTTCGGACGGCACAGCAACTCCGCGGTCTTGTAGAACTCCTCCCCAGTGGTCCTGAATGGCAATGTCGCATCCTCTCTCCCAATGTACCCACAAAGTCACCGGTCAGGCTATTTTACCGCGACCCGCTCAAATGCCTGGAGGCTCTGTTTAATCATCCATTATTTCACGACAAACTCGAACTTGTTCCCCGCCGTGTCTACCGCACTGCTGAACGTCTTGTTCGTGTGTACACGGAGTGGATGACCGCGAATGCCGCATGGGAGATGCAGGCAAGTAAAGCTTTACATTATCAAGTCGAATGCCGAAACTGAACACATTCACTAGGCTAGGTTGCCTTCTGGAGCCACCCTCCTCGGAGTTATTCTCTCGTCCGACAAAACGAACGTCTCTGCGCTCGTTGGCGATCGATGCGCCCATCCCCTTCTGCTGGGCCTTGCAAACATTCACATGGCGACTCGCCTTAAGTCGTCATCTGATGCCTTCCTCCTGACCGCCCTTCTTCCGATTGCAAAATTTATTCACAAATCTAGGCGAATGCGTAGTCTCTTGGCTGATCGGATTATTCATGAATCACTCGATATCATTTTGCAACCGCTCAAAGATGCAGCGCGTTTTGGAATAATGATGAATGATCCGTTAGGAAACCTTCGGTTTTGTTTTACACCTATCGCGTCATACATCGTTGACACGCCGGAAGCCTGCATGCTTTCGGGAGTAGGAGGAAAAACATCTCCTGTCACCACCGCAATGTATAAACAGTTTGGCGATCCAGATCAACACCCCTTACGGACGAAAAAACATACCTTGAACCAACTCCGCCAGATCCGAGTCAATCCTGACGATATTGAGGAGTATTTCACCGCGGCGCAAGAATTCCGATTAAACGGTGTTGCATTCCCGTTCTTCCGTGACTGGGTCATGGCAAATCCTTCAAGATTTCTGACTCCGGAGCCACTCCATTGTTGGCACAAAAAGCTCTGGGACCACGCTGTTAGATGGGCAATCAACATTGTCGGGGCCGAAGAACTGGATTTTCGCTTTTCGGTTCTCCAACCATCCGTCGGGTTTCGACACTTTGGAGAGGGGATCTCGCATCTGAAGAAGGTAACTGGAAGAACCCAGCGAGACGTTCAGAGGTGTCTTGTGGGAGTAGTGGCTGGCTCTGCGCCTCCAGGTGTGGTCATAGCGATTCGTGCCTTGCTCGACTTTTGCTACCTTGCACAAGCTCCGGAACTCGATGACGACGACTGCGACACATTACGGTTATCGTTACGGACTTTTCACGACCACAAATCGCATGTAGTCAAGGCTGGAGGCCGAAGAGGAAAGAAGAAGGTTCTCACAAATTGGTACATACCCAAGCTCGAATTACTGCAAAACGTTGTCCCCTCTGTTCGGGAATCTGGCGCGCCATCGCAATGGACTGCCGACGTAACGGAGCATGCTCACATTTTGATGATTAAGAACCCCGCGCGCAGCAGCAATAATGTCGATATCGATCCGCAAATTTGCCGGTGTCTTGACCGCCTCGAGAAGTGCTCAAGATTTGAACTCGCAACGTCTCTGCGGGAGGTTCAGGATGTTGCTGCAGACGGGAACGATGGCGATGATAGCGACAGCACAGACGCATCAAATGATAGCGTCGACGGTGATGCTCGACTCTTTCAGTCAGTTGCTCGACTTGGTCAACCAAAACGCTCGCCTACAAACTATTTCACCAAGGCACATGCATTGTCGGTTTCGCCACCCAATTCCGCTCCCTTTCCCCCTCGTTCTTTCGTTGGAGGATGCACGGCGATCAATCTCGCCAGGGACCCCAAGATTAATAGGGTGTCCATTGATGATATTGCTATAAAATTTCAAATCCCCGATCTTCGCGCCGCACTCGGCGATTACCTTCAGCGTGAAACATCGAAGCAGCCTCACTCGATCAATGGGCCACGTTCATCAGCCCGCAATTGTGATCTCCCTTTCACTCAGCTGTCCGTTTGGCATACGGTCCGCCTTCAACCAGTGTCTTTCTACTCAGGTTGTGAAGTCAATCCTGCACAAACTATGACCGCATCTCCGCCTTCCACAACTTGGAAACACGGTCGCTTCGACGCTGTCGTTCTGAACATTGATTCTGCAAAGAACTGGCCCCATTCTGGGCTTTCAGGTCAGCTATTATATCTGAATTTGAACTCGTCTTACATCTTGGTTACTCGCACGCTCGAATAGGTCACTTGGTAGGGGAGTTGCGACTCATTTTCCGCCCTATCCCTCCTCACGGTCAGAGACCGTGGTGGTCCAAAATGTTTCTTGTCTACGTACGTCGATTTGATGTTGTCTCTCAAGGTGCCAATCGCTGTGAGCCGACGACGTCCATGCATGTCCTCCGACGAGCAAAGAGGGCGAATGGGGAGTATCTTGGTGACATCATTCCACTCGACCGCCTTCGTTCCGCTGCGAATTTAGTCCCACGGTTCGGTAAGGCCGCGAATAAGCGCCTCTCCTCCACCAACAGTCGCGCGTTATGTGAAGACTTTCTGCTGAACAAATATTGGGATAAAGAGATGTTTTGGGCACTTTACAATGAGTCGAAGTAGATTACTTAGCATATTGTATTCTGATCTCGGAAACTTCCCCGAAGCCTTCCAAACAACGCCACGACGCCTTTTTCCGCATCCACTCCAACAAACTTCACACGGTCAATGCGCTCCTCGGGGCCCGCAAAGTCGACCACGTTGAAGCTCGTAGATATCGGATGGGGCATTAGAATGTGAGGCGGTGTCGTCAAGAATCGCCAAAGTCGGCGCAGGACTTATCGAAGTCGAACAGGGCGACTCTGAATCAAGCTAGCCCAAGTCCCAGTACGTACTACTCACCGACAGACACCTGAGGTCCATCACTTCCTCGTCTTCCATTCAGAGCTTCGACAAGCTATGTGAAGTTTCGATTGACAAAGTCAGCGTCGAGATCACGCCAAGTCCATCACGTTCAAACTCGTAGACATCGGAGGGGTATCAAAATGTGAGGTCATCGAGTGGTCCGTCCGTCATACCTTCGTTCTATCCTGTACGTACCTCTAACCTATAAACTCCAGGTCCACCCATCCCTCGTCCTCCATTCAGAAAGGGTTCATCTCTTTGAAGCGTCGAGATCACGCCAAGTTCACCACACGTTCAAGTTCTTAGACATCGGAGAGGTCATCGAGTGGTCCGTCCGTCATACCTTCGCTCTGTCCTGTACGTACCTCTAACCGACACACTCCAGGTCCATCAAGCCCTCGTCTATTCACAGCTTCCACATGCTATACGAAGTCCACCGTGATACAGCCAGCGTCGAGATCAAGCCAAGTCTACCACACATTCAAGCTCGTAGACATTGGAGGGGGAATCAACATCTGAGGTCATCGATTGGTCCGTTATACGTTCGTTCTGTCCAATACGTACTATTAACCGACAGACTCCAGGTTCATCAAACCCTTGTCATCGATGCGTCAGGCTGTCATGGGACCCAGTGAACGCGACCCATCGAGCTACAAAGGGTACAAAAGGAAATATAATATTCTATGTCACTCCAATCCTACTCGGATGGCGGAGAGGGACCCCAAGGTGAAAAATTCTGTCGCCGTGGGTACCGCATGGCAGCGCCAAAGTGCTGACGGGAACCCCAAGGGTCTCGCCTGCCAGCACCACCTGTTGGATTCACCTCCCTTTCCCTTTCCTCCACCTTCCGTTCCTCGAACAGGAAGTATCCCTCCTCCCCACTCGTGCATCCCGAATTGCAACCAATCCGTCCGGGTTCGCGCCCCTTGCATGCGCCTCTGCAAGCTGGCCGACTCCCCGCTTAGGGCGTAAGATTGGTAGCTGGTACCCTAAACGACTTCGGACGGGCAGCGGTCGAGGTAGCGGTGCCCCCTGACGAGAGCTTTCGCAGGCTCTAAACCGCTATTTATCCCGCTCCCTTACCTGCCCCCCACTCGTACTGTACATCGTCACCCGAGCGTGTCGGTGGTCCGGCCCTAATCCTCGGAGAGGGGCGCCAGACGGACGAGCAAGCAGACTAGATAGCCCGTGCATCCCTCTACGCACATAGACTCCCGTGTTCAACGAGTTGCGGTCTTCCATGATTATCGGCGATCGGCTCGACCATGCACGCATCCAGTGGGAGGTGGAGAAGTTTTAATATGTTCTCGCATAGCCTGTAGCAGCCACCTGAGCCATCATTCCAAATGGTCGAGAATACCAACACCCTAATCTATGAACTCCATGCATCCCTCGCGAACGACAAATTGATCAACTTTTGCAACCTCGTGAAGTCTCACTGTTTCCGGGGGCCATGGAGTGACACGTGCTGTGTCAACCAAACGCGACAAGGAAGTTCAGCAAGAATCAGTTGTCACTATGTTTCAGTGGTATTGTCGTGCGACGGTCACGATCGCCCATCTTCTCGGCGTTCACTCGAAGTCACAAAGAACGGGTTCTCTGTGGAAAAGGCATCTGGAACACTCGCGGATGGTACCAATAGTACGTCGCGTCGAAGGTCGTACAGTTCTGTACGGAAGAATATAAACCATATCTGGATGTCAAGTTGTTCGACCACAAGGAATCGCCCCTGATCCTTTCCGAGATGGAACAGGCAACCAAGTTTGTTACTCAGGCCCTCGCAACTCTTCAGCCAGGGCTGACGAGGGTGCGCGAGAAGATGTACTTGGCTTCGAGACGCGAGACAACGCGGGTACTAAGATATTGCATACTCTCTGTTCGGTATCTTTGATGTTGCACTCCCGGTCATATATGGCGAGCACCCGAACAGTCCGTCGTCTACTGGAGTATAGCTTGACTCAATCGGGTAACGTCACACTTCTCTCCTGGACTCCGGCCGGAAACTCGAGTAGTACCAACAGCTGTCTACGACCACATCGAGAACGTTGAGATGGACAGGATGACCAATTCCTTGCAGTCATCCTTGCCCGATCCCTTGCTCGCCGTTTAGTTGTACGAGCGACTGCATGACCTTCCCCCTCGTTCTATCGTCACTGGTCGACTCCGCCTTCCTGGATTTGTTTTCTCCCTGACACGCCTCACCGTTATCACAGGAGAAGATCCGATTCAACCCTTCGTGTGTATCGTGCCACTACGCCCATCCTCGGCGACGTACGCATCGAGACCAACGACGATCTGGTCGTAATGCACGGCTTGGTCTTGATCCACCCCTGGATCAATCCCCTTCTGGACAGGGATTTCTCTGGCGGGGCTCCTTGGTTCGATATAGGCGTGCGTACCTTACGGCTGGTCGTTGGACTGAAGGAGCCGTTCGCTGCGCTGTTGCTTGCTTCGCAGGAGCGCGTGCTGTACAAACGTGTCGCGACGGGATATGATCAACGTTCAGGTCCGGGCGGACACACCATTGAAAGAGTTGATGGACAGCATGCGGATAGTCGACGTGCGGATTGTTATTTGCTTGGGTCATTGTGTACGATGGACTCAGATAATGTTGTGCTAATATGGTCGTCCCCTCGAATACGAATATGAATACTATACGTTATTTAAAAAAGTCCTATACGATATCTTGAAAAAGAGACAGAGACGAGTAGGTTATATAGTAAATATAAAAGGGGAAAAGATATCCTCGAGCGCGGTTAGAAAGAACCCGTTGCAAGGTTTTCACAAACAATTATTTGTACCTCGCTGCTTGATCACTACAAGTTGCATGCTCTGTTCCGACTTTTGTGCCTCAATTGTCTGGGGTCCAGGACCGCCCGGCCGGAGGACCTTACTATAATGATAAGTTGCCGCTCCATGTGCGCCTGAATCCCTTCAGCCATTGACATGATGCACTTGAAGATGTGCAGAGTCTGCCCTCAGCGCTCTGCCACAGCGCGCTCTTGCCCATCCTCTCCCTAACCCTCGCTCGCCATGGACTAAACCTAAACAAGGGATGTGTAAACATCCGAGGGGGTATTAGAATATGAGGTCATCAAGTGGTCCGTCCGTCCGTTCTTGTTCTTGTTCTTGTTCTGTACGTACTTACTAACGACAGACTCCAGGTCCATCAATCCTTCGTCCTCCTTTCAGAGGTTCGACATGCTGTCCGACTTCCAGAGTGAGAAAGCCAGCGTCGAGATCACGTCAAGTCCACCACGTTCAAGCTCGTAGACATCGGAGGGGGTATCAAAATGTGAGGTTATCGACCGGTCCGTTATACGTTCGTTCTGTCCAGTACGTACTATTAACCGACAAACTCCAGGTCCATCGATCCCTCGTCCTCCATTCAGACTCGGAGCTTCGACACGCTATACGAAGTCCACAATGACAAGGCCAGCGTCGAGATCACGCCAAGTTCACCACACGTTCAAGCTCGTAGACATCGTAGGGGGTATCAGAATGAGCGGTCCGTCCGTCATACCTTCGTTCTGTCCTGTACCTACCTCTAACCGACACACTCCCATCCCCCGTCCTCCATTCAGAGCTTCGACAAGCTATGCGAATTCCCGAGTGACAAAGTCAGCGTCGAGATCACGCCAAGTTCACTACACGTTCAAGCTCGTAGACATCGGATGGGGAATCAGCATGTGAGATCATCGACCGGTGCGTTATACGTTCGTTCTGTCCAGAACGTACTATTAACCGACAAACTCCAGGTCCATCAATTCTTCGTCCTCCATTCAGAACTTCGACATGCTGTACGAAGTCCAGAGTCAGAAAGCCAGCGTCGAGATCACGCCAAGTCGAGTGGTCCGACCGTCATACATTCGTTCTGTTCTGTACGTACCTCTGCGTATGTTGTAGCGGACAACCTTGATGTCACCACCTACAGCGGCAGCAGCAACACCGAGGCAAAACATGAAAGCCACTGTGAGCGGGATGACGACGTGCATATGTGGATATGTGGAGATGATCCGGTGAGGAATCTGAGTACGGTGCGTTCACACAAGAGATTCCTAACGTTTTCCCGCTAAGAGAATTTAAACGACGCTGGGAAGTCTATTTTGTTTGGCTTTTATGTGGAACCCTTCCGGCGCGATAAGGTGGCTCTGCCGTCATGACACGGTTCCGTCTCCTTCGAATGCATTTCTTACGGCACGGTTATCGGTTTACCACTGGCAGTGTTATCATCGCACTTCCCCTTTTGCGCGCCCTATTTGTCAGCGTCCTTTCTCAAGAAATACTATCCATGGTCAGGGTATCAATAACGAGAGCAGAGAAAAGAGAAACCAAGATACGATGCAAAAAAAAACAAGTGGAATGTAATATCGGAACCTCATGTATATCAACTTACGAAACTCCTCCAGTCGAGCAGGGTCATACATGATGGCGTTCGATGACCATCGGTGCGCTCCGGAGACCCAATACTTTTGACATAGCCGTTCACTGCGTGAACCGAACAGGATGGCACAGGCCTAAGGTCACATCGCATGCAACAGTCGGTCACATGGTCGGCCGGGTGGGTGATCAGTGGAGGGCTCTTATCTCCATTTCCTGTGGTTATGGCATTGACGAAATGCTGCACTGCAGAAATCATCACAAACGGTAGCCAGTGGGAAGAATGACACTGCCGTATTTTATCTCGTCATTCGCCTTTTCCCTAGGTAGCTTCAGTTGATGGAACTGGAGATGAGAGCACAAGCCTATCGACCGAGCCAGAGAAGGTCCAAGAAATGAAAGTTCAAGTCATTACTAACAATACTCATACTAGGGGCTAGTACTGTGAGGGATCCCAATACGATAAGTGTCAGTTGCTGCGGCCCGCTCCGTTAGTTGCCCAATCGCTTTGAAACCAATTTGACCATTTCATCTCTAGACGAGAGCTGACTCGGACGAGCGGACCGCCCAAACTGGTTCACAAACAGGTTGACGCCGACTGCCAATTTGGGCAAATCATACCCGGCTTCGTTAGCTTCGGGTCTCTGCACATCAAATCAACTGGATTCGCTCCCTGGCAGTGGGAGAAACTGACGGTTTGGCAGGGTTGATGGTCATTACCGGTATCATAACGCTCGCCTTGGTAATTCTCTACTGGTACTCTCACATCCTTGACTCGACTGATCATGTATTCAACAGGTTCCTCTTCCCTGATTCTCTCATCAACGCATGGTTCCTCACACCGAATGAGTGTATGATGGCGGTCCGACGGCTGAAGGTCAGAGAGACACAATCGGTGTATCTACCACCTTTTTTTTGTGTCACTCTACAATCACTCTAGGAAAATCAAACGGATGTGGAGAATAAGCAGGGAACAGTGCGTCTTCGTGCATTCATGATCTACTTTAACGAAAGAACGCAGGATGATCGAAGCGCTCTTAGACCCAAGAGTACGGCTCTGATTCAGCTTTGGACGATGTCGCAAACTCCCTCACGAATCAGCGGCGGATCATCATTTCGTCCTTGGCATGACACTTCTCGGATGTGTGGAAGGACTGATCGTTCTCACTATCATCTGGTCGGGCGCGACGCTTGCGACCTGGATTCCAAACGGACGTGCCTATGTTGGCGCAATGTAATATGTTCCTACTCTCGTCGGCGTGTTCCTGATTCAGCTTTTTCCCTGGAGCAATCGGATCGGACTCCGCTTTGCAGCTTGGCTCGTCGACATGAGGGCCGTCGCATTTGGCTTACCAATGCCACGGCGGGACCGTGACACACCAAGAGGGTTTGTCTGCCAGCTTTCATTCTGTCTTCGCCTCTCTGACGTAGGCCTTTGGCTTCGGTACTATCACCCTTGTACTAGATCACGTCGAACGCGATCATGCTCATGGCCTACTGCATCGGAAACGCGGTGGGTTGATGTAGCAGTCCAAGTATAAGCCGAGGTGCGTCGTTTCATTCCGTCCTTTTTTCCCTTTCGTTCTCTCTGTCTTTCTTTCTCTCTGAAATGAGTTATCATGCTGGCGCATGTATTGGAATTGTGTGCCATGGATCATTATCGGCATCTGCCATGTCGCATGCCTGTGGATGTTTCCACGGGAGAATGTTAGACGTGATGCTGTATCATGGTGGAAGACTTCATCGAGAAGGGGTCGGGGGGCGGGAAGTGTGTGCAGGTCAGGTGGAGGTTGTGTATTGGGCACATACTACTCACTGGATTCGACGGACTGACAGAATCGCGATTTCAGATATGTGCCATAGGAGGGACATATATATTATAATCGGATGACTAACGACAGACTCCAGGTCCATTACACCCTCGTCCTGCATTCAGAGCTTCGACACGCTATACGAAGTGCACAGTGACAAAGCCAGTGTCGAGATCAAGCCAAGCCTACCACACATTCAAGCTCGTAGACATCGGAGGGGGAATCAGCATCTGAGGTCATCGATTGGTCCGTTATACGTTCGTTCTGTCCAATACGTACTATTAACCGACAGACTCCAGGTTCATCAAGCCCTCGTCCTCCATTCAGAGCTTCGACACGCTGTACGAGGTGCAGAGTGAGAAGGCCAGTGTCGAGATCACGCCAATCACCACACGTTCAAGTTCGTAGACGTCGGAGGGGGAATCAGCATGTGGGGTCATCAAACGGTCCGTCCGTTGCGCCTTAATTCAGTCCAGTGCGTACTACTACAGGCACCAGGTCCATCAAGCCCTCGTCCTCCATTCAGAGGTTCGACATGCTATACCAAGTCCACAGTGACAAAGCCACCGTCGAGATCACGCCAAGTCTAGCTATGGTCCGTCCGTCATACGTTCGTTCAGTCCAGTGTGTACTATTAACCTACAGACTCCCTCGTCCTCCATCCAGAGCTTCGACACGCTATACGAAGTCCCCAGTGACAAGACCAGCGTCGAGATCACGCCAAGTTCGCCACACGTTCAATCTCGCAGACATCGGAGGGGGAATCAGCATGTGAGGTCATCGACCGGTGCGTTATACGTTCGTTCTGTCCAGAACGTACTATTAACCGACAAACTCCAGGTCCATCAATTCTTCGTCCTCCATTCAGAATTTCGACACGCTGTACGAAGTCCAGAGTCAGAAATCCAGCGTCGAGATCACGCCAAGTCGAGTGGTCCGTCCGACATCCGTTCGTTCTGTCCCGTACGTACTACTAACGACAGAAGAGCATCGACACGCTATGCGCAAGTCCGCAGTGACAAAGCCAGCGTTGAGATAACGCCCAAGTCCACCGCGTACAAGCTCGTAGACATCCGAGTAAGTATTAAAATGTGAGGTGCATCAAGGGGTCCGTCTGTTGCACCTAGCTCTGTCCAGTACGTACTAACTAACCTACAGACTCTAGGTCCACGCACGTCTTCTCGTGATGTTATCCACGTCGATGGGCTCGAAACCGTGGTACCAGTGAGGAATATGTTCCTCCTTGTCCCATACAGCTATTAATTACGAAATAACATAGGGCCGACTGCGCGGCAAAGCCCGCTACGTTATGACGATTGCGTTGAAAGACACTCCTATACAGAGTCAAACAACCCCACTCGCATCTCCGCCCCTTCTCTCGTGCCCAGACGACATCCGCCTGTATGTATATCCTCGCTCAACGATATTATTGTTGATCCCATCGCCGAGCACGTCTGAGCCCGACGACGACCCTAGCGCAATCGCCAAACTTGTCGGGGATAACGACGCTGAGGCGTCCTGGTGTAATTGTCAACGTGTTTCTATCCTTCAGAGTCATCCCCGCTAAGTTGAATGGTTAGGTCGTCCTCGCTGCGTATTCTCTTTTTGGGGACTTTGAGATCTCCGTGGCAAACGGTGTCACGTTGCGCGGCCTGCTCTCTTTTTTCGCCAAGAGTGGGAGAAGGCATCCTGCTGTGGAAGTTGACACGGCCGGAAAGCCTGCTTTGCAAAGCTTCTGGAGGATCTACAGTCTTGCGCAAACCAAGCAGCCCAACTGCATCATCCATGTTCAAATTGTCAGTCGGAAGACCAACTTCCAGAGAGCGGCGCGTGCTACGACGACCGTGACGGTTTGCGCCAGCGGTATAGGCTATCATTGCCTTTGACTCGGAGCTGCTGACCCAACGTGCACAGGCCCCTTTTTTTTTTGTTCGTACAGGCACCACCTATAGTCGTTTTCATATCCTATAGTCATCATCCCGATTCATCCGTCACGATGTATGTGGTGTATGCTACAAAGATTCGACTCGGACTTGTGGTCGATCGGAGCGCTCGGAGCGCTCGAGCACAATTTGTCTTTCCCTCGCTCTTGATAGACCCGCCAGTCCGCGTGAGGTCTTCGCACTAGGCCGGAATCCCAGGCGGAAAGACAAAGTATGCCACCCAACAGCATACAGTCCACAAAGAACACCACCAAAGCTGGGACAGACTCTGCTTCAATGATCGAGTCAGCAAGTTGTGCTACCCAAAAAGACCCGAAATGGTAGAGGATCCACGGGGCCGCCGCCTGTCAAAAGTTTAGGATACGCGCGCGTCGAGAACGATGCAAAAAGTCCGCAACAACGGACACCGCTGGAGAACCTGTACTAAATACGTTTCTCAGCGACAGGATGTCCTTGATCCGCTGTAATTTGATCGAATTCCGCATCGCTATCTGTGTTTGCGAACGAACGAACCGTCGCTTGACATTTACTGATCCTGTCAAGACCGACCATAGGTCAATGACATCTGAATCTACGCATGTAGAGAAAACCGGACAAATGTCCGTAGTGAATCATTTGTGGATTTACAGTAGGAAGCTTGTTTGATCGCTCTGTTGTAACCTCTTCTGGTTGTTCTACAATATATCCTGACGGTTTGTTCTCTGTCACCTTGCAAACCAATCAGGCCCTAAGTTAGTAAGTTAGGCAAGACTCGGTCACTCACCTCCAGTCCTAGCGATCTTGTACACACATCACAGCTTCTTCGCACAGGCTTCCATCTAATCCACTTTATACCCCCTTCGCACCCTCTTTCCTTGCTGCCTACCGATGCGCACCCTCCTCTCCGAGCGACATCTCCCTTGCCCTCCCTCTCTGTCTCTGTCGACTCTTCCTCTCCTCGCCGTCTCCCTCCCTCCTCTTCCAGCAACAACGCAACAACGCGCCCCTCGTTCTCGTCGTCTACACGAACCCCTCGACCGTCACCGTTTTCTTCGACCGTCACCTCTCACCCTCCTACCCAGTGTGGCCGTACCGACACGCATCCGCCACCCCTCACCTCACTTCTTCATGGCTCTCAGGCTCGCTCCGCTCACGCTCCTTTATAACGAGTCGAAGTAGATTACTCAGAAGACCACCACCACCTCGACTCGAAAACGGTCACCCTTCCCTTGACTTCCCCGCCTCCAAACAACGCCACGGCGCCTTTCTCCGTATCCACTCCAACAAGCTTCACATGGTCAACGCGCTCCTCGGGGCCCGCAAAGTCGACCACGTTGAAGCTCGTAGAGATCGGAGGGGCATTAGAATGGAGGTCATCAAGTG
Source organism: Boletus coffeatus (assembly GCA_038092175.1). NCBI lineage: Eukaryota > Fungi > Basidiomycota > Agaricomycetes > Boletales > Boletaceae > Boletus > Boletus coffeatus. The sequence goes on from JBBPPS010000051.1 coordinate 20,706, forward strand.
GTACGTCTGTTGCACCCTCGTTCTGTCCTGTACATACATCTAACCGACAGACTGCAGGTCCATCAAGCCCTCGTCCTCCATTCAGACCATCAATTCTTCGTCCTCCATTCAGAGCTTCGACACGCCAGGCGAAGTCAGGAGTGACAAAGCCAACGTCGAGATCACGCCAAGTCCACCACGTTCGAGCTCGTAGACATCGGATGGGGCATTAGAATGTGAGGTCATCAAGTGGACCGTCTGTTACACCTTCGTTCTGTCGTGTACATACCTCTAACCGACAGACTGCAGGTCCATCAATCCCTCGTCCTCGATTCAGAGCTTCGACACGCTATGCGAAGTCCGGAGTGACAAAGCCAGCGTCGAGATCACGCCAAGTCCACCGCGTTCAAGCTCGTAGACAAGGGAAGCATCCTGAGGCAAAAGGTGTATAAAGAGTTCGAGGGGATGATCGAGGAGGTATATAGGAGCATCGAGGGGGATGTAGGATCGGAAGGGAAGAAGCGGCTGGAAGGGGAGGCAGCAGCAAGGGCGATCGTGAGGGAGCTGATTGGGAGGACGATCGAGTCGCAGATCGATGTGCTTCAAGACGATACGGATTTGTTTGACTTTGGACTTGACTCGCTGCAGGCTACACGAATTCGAAATGCTATTCAGAGGGTGTGTTTACATTTTATCTTGGTTTGGTCTGGGGCTGACAAGAGCACCGTTTCAAGGTGCCGCAACCTCGGCGAGCCACACGTACCGTACGTGATATTGATATTGATATTCTTTTTCTTCTTCTGACGTGTCAAGCAGGGCACGTGGCATTTCATGTCTGCCCGCCTTGTGAAAAATTCGAGT
>JBBPPS010000052.1:0-21490 GCA_038092175.1 Boletus coffeatus
CGAGCTTCGTCGTCCTCGGTCGGGCGTCTTGTGATAGACTTGTCCTTGTCTGGAGGCATGCTGGGCGGGGGCCCTGTGGCGGGCGAGCGTTGCATGCGATGGTGGATGTTGGAGAGAGAAAGAGAACGGCTCGGGTTGCTAATTAGCTTTCAAGCCGCGCAGGGGTCTCTCTCAGCCGATCATAGAGCCTTCCCTTTTTTGGAAGGCTGTTCCCGACTGCTGACTAAGCAAAAGGTCGGTTGGCAACTTCCTTCAAGTACTAAAGTCCGACCAACTTTTATAAAGTACCTAAGTTACTGGTAAGTAGGAACTTATTTGATTGTGACGCTAGGAATGTCTTGGAAACGTGGAGAAAAGGAGGATCAATGCACATGGTAAGACTTCAACGTTACCAGTTCCCCCCGGATCACACCGATACGGCAATATCTGCGTTGGGCCTGCCACCAAGGCAGTGTGTGTCGGACGCCTTCTGCGAAACTCAGTATGAGCGCTCAGGCGTCAGTTAAAGTACACGGTGGAGGAAATAGCGCTGCCGCACTGCTTTCACCCTCTGAGTCATTTACTGTCACTGACTAGGTCGCTAGTGTCCTTGAACTGTTTTCCTTTGGTCGTTCTATCCAATTCTTCGCATCCGAGGTTCCGCGGGCGATTCTGGGTATCAGTTCAGAATTAGTCACTGTACCTTCATGATGGGTGTTGCTGTGTCCCACCGAAATGCAGGCCAGACAAGGTCGGATGCTATCGACCACCAAATCAAAGAGGAGTCGAGACATTGCACGAAAGCGAACGTTCTCTTACTTGGTACGTCCTTTTCTTCAGCCCTGTTTCATCTAGCGCCAGCACACAACTGACTTTCATCCAGGGTCTGACCCGGAGAGGTCGATGACTGTTAAACAAATGAAGGTCCAGCACGGCTTGACTAACAGCGAACTGACGCATTATCGTCTCAAAGTGTACCAACATTGCCTCGACAATGCCCAGGCGCTCGTTCTCGCCATCCGTGATATGGGTATTGAATATGCCAACCACGCAAACAACGTAATCTCTCCATCACATTCGCCTCACCTCTCCGCTGATCCACTCTACAGGTTAATGCTGATCGCATACTCGAGTATTACGTCCAGCATACCCCTTCGCTTGTCTCCTTTCCCGAAATTGCCCAGGCCATACATCATATATGGCAGGATCCAGTTATACCGAAAGTCCTCGACTTTCGGGATAAGCTCTGTCTTGGCGAGCATGCTGACTAGTCAGTCTCTAATAATATTTCATTGTTTTTCTTGTACTAATCCTGATCACGAGTTTCTTCCAGGAGATCCTTAGAATCGGGTCTCCCTGCTACGTGCCTACGAACATTGACGTCTTGAGAACACGAGAAAACATATCACAGATCGTCGAAACTTGCTTCACCTCTGGTGAATTCAGGTATGTTTCGTGATTGCACTTTACCTCATCGACTCGACTTTCGTAGGATGGCCATAATTGATTATGGTATCCGGCACTCGGTTCACAAATGGATACATTACTTCGAGGATATCACCTGCGTCCTCTTCTGCGCGTCGCTGAGAGACTATGACCAGGTTTTTCAGGAAGATGATCGTCAGGTTATATGTTTTGCCTCCTCCAATTAGCTACCGCTGACGTCGTCTGTAGAACCGATTGAATGAATCCATTACGATCTTTGACTCTATCGTCAACTCCCGTTGGTTCGCGCGCTCGAGCGTCATCGTACTTCTGACTGATATCGACGTATTCAGGGACAAGTTATCCAAAGTATGAACTAATCTTCCGTTGATTTCCACGCTTCACCTCATCATGTCTGCTAGATACCACTAGAAAAAATATTTCCCTGACTATGCCGGCGGTGCCGACATCGACGAAGCGCTCGGGTATATACAGTCGCGATTCGTACAGGTCAATCGAGCAAAGGTCCCAGTACACTTCATGTGCGTCTCTGCGTCCCCACGTCGTGACTGTAAAAACCTTTACTCACTTCCTTCCAGCCTGCACAGAACCAAGGATCCGACAACTCCCCAGCGTCTCCTCGCGATCGCCAAGACGACCATCCTGCAAAAAGCCTCGAAGGAACTCCAAAGGAAACCGCCATTTTCGGCTGTGATGCGAACCTGGTGTATGTGCTCCGCGTTGTCGCCAACTTGAAGTCGGTCTCGACGACTATGCCTCCCTTCTGGGTACTCATAGCAAGCCTGGCGTCATTTCCGCACGCTATAGTACCATGCTATCTTGCGATGCGCAACGTTCAGCCTCTATCTTTCCTCTTTCCCAAGCTTGCTTTCCAAGTGAACCACCGATCAGTCCCAGTTCGCCAGAATCATTGCCATTAACTCGCCGCACTCCGAAACACCCGTGTATCGCCATCGTGGTCTAAATCAATCTCAATTTGCGGAAGGTTCTATGAATGCTACACTTGGGGCACTGCGGGCACGTGTTTGTTCTGCAAAGCAGATTAATTAGTGGCAAGTGGTAGACTACACGCAACATGATATCATATCCTGCAATGCACTAGCCGAGGTATCGAGACCCAAAGGGACCAACTGGTGAGCCAAAAAAAAAAAAAAACTAGCGTTCATAAAGCATGCCAACGCGTCAGTCAGACATACGTCAGGTATATCTCGAGATTAAGTAGTAAGAGATGAGATGAGATGAGATGAGAAGAAAGAAAAGTGTCGCCCGATCGTATCGCAATATTGCAGCATAACGCAACGGCATCACCGACTGCTCAGCTTCTTCTCCGAGTCGAAAAACGCAACCAGCTGTCCGACGGGGACCTTCTTCCCCGCACCCACCAACGGCTTGTGCCCCTTGGTCTTCTCTGTCTTCGATTGCCGTCGTAGGACCAGCGGATCAACGAACCGAGACTGCAAGTGGGCCCCGCCACCACCACCCACCACCACCACCGCCGCCGCCGCCACTCAAGCTGCTGCTCCTGTCCGTCCTCAAGTCTGTCGACTGCGACCGCAGACGGTGCTTCGAAAGCGCAGCCTGATTGCTCTGCAACAGCGATGAGCTGCTATACGTCGACTGCGCTCTCGCCTTGGGGCTCGCCGCTAAACCAGGCTTCCCAACACCGCGCCCGTCATCCGTACTCGCGCCCACAAGCCTGATCCCGGAAACCATCGCAGCCCCCGTACGCGCAGCACCCTTCTTCCCGACCGTCTCTGCGTCGTCATAACCGTCATCGTCATCCTCGCCGTTATTGCCGCCATCGTTGTCATCCTCGCTGCTCTCCGTTGCGTTCGAGAAATACGCAGTTCCCATGCCCATCGTCGTCCTCACCCTCTCCCGTTCGTACTCGGCGTCCACCTCAGGCGGAGCAACGATCGGCCCGCTCCTTTCTGGACATGTGGATCGCAGGCGCTGGGGCTTTCTTCCTGTGCTACCTTCAGCTCAACATCGCAACGAAGTCGGCCAGGTATAGCAACGTCTTTGATGCGTGGTTCTTCATTTGCTCCCCAAACACGTGCTCAAGGCATTTGGATAGAATAACCACCGCAATGTTCATGTCCTTTACAGCTCCAGGGCTGAGCAGCATTCGCAGTCAGATGATATTTTGTTATGAGGCTATCTCATCCGCTGGTATCATTGGTATCATTCCCGGGCTCCTCATCCGTGAGTTAATAATGCTCCATAATGTGCTACATCTAGCTAATGTCAAAGACAGTGACGAGCTCCCTTGAGTTGGCATTGAAGAACATCATCTGCGGTAGTGTCAAGATGGTGTATGCGCTCATTTATACTCTGTTCCTGGGTTTTGGTTTGCAAATCGGCTCAGACCTGTATCTTCTCTTCGACCCTACAGCTCGACATCATCTTGCGACACTGGCAGCCAGGATTGGGCTGAAGTATTGGAAGTGCTAGAGCTATACGCACGTGCAGAAGCCGAGTACCTATGTACGTGAGGGTTTTCTACTGGGAAAGTACATGTTGAACGGCTGTTACAGCTATTCTCCAGAAACACGCTGAATTATTGGTTGACCGCCACGCGTACTTTGCAGCGCTCGAGACGCCACCGGATGAGTTGGGGGATGACTTCTCCACCTCATGGACCCATGAATTCCTCTCTGTGGTCGTTTGGCCATCTTACAAAGGTAATGGATTCTCTGATGCGATGCAGGCTGATCTGACGTTTGGCTGAAAAGGTTGGTACCTCTGGGATAAGGGATTGGGAGTTTGAGTTGATTGAGTAGGCTCCTCCAAGCGAAAAGTACGTGTTGTTTCATTTACATCGTGTGTTACTCAACGGGATTGACAGGCCTGAACTTGTCTAACTCATGGAAGAGTTCTATCTCTCGCGCCTTCAGCAACCCACATGCAGGTCGGTTATGGTACCTATTCCCACTCGTTCACCTTAGTTTATCTTCTGTGCTCAAAGGATACGAGGACACTTATCAGTCGTATTCCTCATTCACAACATACATCGACTCGCGAGAATGATCGATACAGGAAGAGTGACAGGGAACGTGACCGAGACCGTGGACAGGACAGACATGGGGAACGCAACCGTGATAGAGAACGCGACAGAGACCGGGATAAGGAGAAGCAGAGGGAACGTCCTGATAGAGATCAAGATCGCGACAGGGACCGATAGAGATCGAGATCGCGACAGGGACCGGGATCGCCATCGTCGTGATGACAAGGATCGAGATCGCGAGTCGCGCAAGGACCGAAGCAGAACAAGTCAAGTTTTAGTGCCTACACCTTCCAGAGCCCCGCGTTCCTACTCGACCCGACCCGACTCGACACCACCTCACCGCCGAGATCGGCGACGATGCTCTCGGCAAAAGACACCGTCTCACCGACGATGATGTCAGTACCGTACTATCGCTTTGGTTAATGTGGCTTGCTGACGGCTTGACAGGTTCAAGACCGCGCCTCGAAGCGTAGCTCTCGCAAGGAGGGCCACAGGCCCGGGGACGATCGTAGCCGCCGCTCAGACAAAGAGGAGTATACATCAACACGCTGCACGCCACTCAACCGACGCATCCCACTCCCTCCCTGCCGACACCGACACCCTCTCCTCTCTCTCCACTCGGGTGACTACTCCCACTCATGCATCCGCCTCCATGTCGACACGTCAACACGTCGGTGCATCCTTGCCGCCACCTCCTTCTCCCTCCTGCATCTTCATTCCCTTTCCCTCTTCCACGCCCACCCCACTCCCTTTCCTACCTCTCGACGAAGACGCAACGCTCGACGACTGTCACGGTCGCCAACGCGTGTCGGTCTCAACGATGACAACTTTGCGACGAGAGTGACCGTGACATTGTAGGCCGTGTCAATGACGGTCGACAACACGACGAAGACATCGCAACAACGAAAGGCGCTCTCAATCTCCAACGGTGTCGACACTATGACAACCCGTGCCACCACGGCAACGGCTTTCCATCTGCAAAACCGAGCCCACAAGACGACCATGCACTCTCGCCCTCCACATGATAATGACGACGACGCTGAGCGCTGATACTCGCACCCGTACTAATTCAAATACCCACAGCGGGTTGCCGCATAGTAGTTTGTATATAGCGAGTCTGAGTAGATTACTACTACAGGTTGACAAAATTCAACACTTGCTCAGACATTACATTATCGCTCTCCGAGTGACGAGTCGCCCAACCGCTGTGCTCCGTGGTGGCACTTGGCGTGACGCGCAGCCACCGTGGCCACACACTGCGAGGACCGTTGACCGGACACGAAGACGACGCAACTTCAAGTTCAGCACGCCAGCACGTGTCCGCTTTTTCACCCTTGCCCACCCTACAACAACTTCGACGCGGTAAAGAATACGACAACGCCCCACCATCACTGGGGATGGTTACCCCCAGAACTGCGACTCGCCAGCAGCGGCATGGCCTGGAAGGGCAAAGAAACCGAAGGAGTCACAGCGATAGTCGCGAGAAACTTTCAACTCAGAGTAGGACTCAAGGACCGGCGGAGAGAGACATTTGACGGTCACTTCGTTCGGGAGGTGCGCCGTGAGCCATCACCACCCTGCGAGAGAGATACTCAACGAGCGTAACAGGATCATGACAGACTCGCGGGTCTAATCAAGCAACACTTTGCCGTGACGTTGGAGGTCCAGGACGTGACGTTCAAAGGGTGGAACTGGGGTATCACCGACATTCAAGGTTTGTGTCTACAGGACCGCTAGATGGCGTGCTAGATCTCATCTATTTTCAGGTCAAGATCTAGCTTTCCTCGTGTCGAACAAGATGATGCCTTTGAGCTACCTTTGAACCAAGTTGCCAATTCCAACATTACTGGAAGGACAGAGGTGTCCCTCGAATTCGTGCCTTCAGGTGCCAAAAAGGCTTCAAGAACTGCTCCGGATGAGATGGTCGAGATTCGTGTCTACGTCCCTGGCACGCACACGAAGCTTCGCGGCTCTGATGCCGGCTCACAAAAGTCCGATGCGGAGGACGAGGACGCTAGGGAAGTCAGCGCAGCTCAAGCCTTCCACCATGCCATCAAAGACAAGACCGAAATCGGACAAGTGTCGGGCGATCTTGTCTTGAGCGTGCTCGTACTCACCCCTCGTGGACGTTACGACGTGGACATGTTCCTCGACTTTCTACGACTCCGCGGCAAAATTTATTATTTCGAAACTATTCCTACCTCCCAAGGACGATCAGCATGTGTTGTTCATTGTGAGTATTCGTCATTTTTCACGACATGACATCCAAGAGTTAGCTTGGTCTTAGTACGCCGATCAGACAAGTGTCAGACCAGATACCAATATCTGGTCATGCGGTGCGGTTTGCCCGAGAGGAAGAGACGACCGCCGAACTTAACATGTCTGAGTGCGTCCCTACTTGATCGTCGATTATGACGTTTTACTGAGCGACTTTACACCTAGAGAGAATATTACAAAGTATGATAGACTCAAAAAGAACTACGAGGATCCTACGTTGCAGGTCGTGTCAGGCGTCTTCCGCGCTCTGTCCAGAAAGAAAAAGATCGGTTCATGCGCCTTCCAAAGGTAACAGGTGTGTTGCTTTTTCAACGTCAACCACAACGACGACGACGACGAAGCGTTGAACATCGCGCAGGGCGCATTGTAACCGGCTGGAACTGACATCCTAAAAAATTCGTTCTCGAAATTCGTTCACAGTGCAACTAGCCTGATCGTCCTCATGGCGTCCGAAGCCACCTCCAAGCCTTCGGGCCGTCCCTCCAAACCTACAACACGCTCTTCTCTGCGCAATTCCCTTTATTTCACATCTGTCGGAAAGGCCCTCGTCGACGTGATCAACAAGGACTCTCGCGACCGCGACAAAGCCCTCAAGAAATCCAAAGAGTCTTCCTCCTCGCGTCACCTCAGTCTCATGAGCTCTACCACGATCAATCACGCGAAACCAAAGCCTCCCACGCCCACACATGGAAAGGAGGATAGCCCCTCCTACAAGACCATAACTCGCAGGAGACAGTCAACCCTCCTCAAACATGGTCCTTCCTCGGACGAACATGGCGTCAAGTCCCCTGATCCTAACCCGTCTAGTCCTTCTAGACGTTCGACGCTACGCTCCAAGACTGCTTCCTCCACCATTTCGTCTGCTCTTCCAAAGTATCGGCCCAAGTCAGCACTCGTTGAGCCGACCAAGAAACCGCTTTCCCCTGTCCGTGTGGGGAGTCGTAGACGGTTCAGCACTTCGGAAGAAGACGATGGTGCACAAAGAGATTCCCCCAAGGAGAAAGGCACTCTCCGTTCCTCTGTGGAGAGGGTCGAGAGACCTATTAGTCCGTTGCCACACAGGGCGCTGGCGGTAAAAGTCAATCTTCCCAGCCCGACTACCCCTACCAAGTCCAAGATTGCCCAGTCATCTCCCGCCGCCAAGTCTGTCTCGTCTCCATCCCGTGCTACGTCTACTCGGGCGGCAAAATCAGTCAAAACTGCTGAAACTTTAACCCCGTCCCGAGCTGCCACGCGACCCCCTTCCTCAGCTTCCTCGTGCAGCTCCCATCCCTCGCCCTTGAATCCGCCCTCGCTCAGAAATGCATTTGGCTTTGGTCGTTCAAAAGCAGCAAGTCAAAACACGACCCCGTTGAAGGTTACTAAGCGCCAACCTCCAGAGTCTCCACTTGCCCATCACAAGCAGGCTTCCGTTGGCAGTCTTGGTGGTACTGGAAAAGACCCTGTGATGAGACTTTTGCAGAGCGACGAAAGTAACAGCGAGGACAGCATGGAGATTGATGATATTGAACTACTTCTTGTTCCCGTGGCATCTCTCGCAGCGCCGACCCCTGCAATTCCGAGAATCTGTAGGACGATGCAGTCCTCAGAGTCTGGGCTTCAGACACCCTCCCGTCCGTCTAGTCTCCTGCCAACTCGTGCCAACCTCTCGTATTTGTCGGCGTTACCTCCCTCGGAGAGTTCTCCAGCATTGCGGCCTAGAGGTCGTCGTAACGATCAAAACCGCGGTTTGATTGTGTCCTTTGAACAGTTCACAGCCGATGATTCCCAAATCATCGTGCGAGAAGACCTGGAGGGCAGGTTGGCGGATATTGCGGCTCCTTTCACCCCGGGTTATCTCTCCCCCAACCCCAGCACCATAGCTCTGGATGTTCCAGAGACCCCGAACTTGTCTGTGTTGCCTTCTCCTTCTGGCTATGGTTCAATCTCGCAGGTCCTTCTTCCCGATGTAACCCCTTCACCTGCGGTCTATCACTTAGCTCCGATATTTGAAACCTCGGTCGAATTGCCACCTCCTACGGATTCTGGTACCACTACTCTCCTTCGTCCGAAAATTGCTCAGGCGGAGTCTATTGCGAAGGAAAGGCTCTCGCGTTTGCAGGAGCTCAAAGCAGTGCCGAGTCAGAGAGGCAGAAGAACTTGCGAGACAGGTTTCTGCTCTCGAGCAGCAATTGCGCACCAGCGTGGAGGCGAGGGAGCGAACGGACGAGGAACGGGCTGCGTTCACAGCGTCACTCCAGGATGAGCTTAGACGGGTGGAGGCCCGGTGTGCTGATGCGACACAGGTTTTGAACGGGGTCAACGAGCAGCGCAGTTGTCGTGGGATGCACAGCTTGCCAACGTGCATAAAACCTGGGAGCTGTCGTGTATGGCGCAGGAAGCTGCTCCCTTGTGGTCCTCGGTGAAGAACCAGGCTGATGACGAGAGGAATAACTTACGGTCTGCTCGTGAAGTGCTCAACGTCTTTATGGGTGTGCTGGATCTGTTTATTTTTTTTCATGTTCCCCGACTCGGATGCTCAATCACGAGCAATGACAGCCGTGACGGACATCCTGGCATCAAAGCCAACCTCAAAGCCGTCCAGGGTGACCTATTCATGTTCGAAAAATACAACATGTTTTTTGTATCCAAAACAGCCTACGCTCGTCGAGTTCACATCCACCAATGTGTCTTTTCTCGCGTTGGGGTACAAGCATGGGGGCCAGCGCTGCGCGTACGTTCGACCTCAAGATCGTCACCAAGAGCGGACCGGAATATACCTTTACCTCGATCAACAAGGAGGAGCACGAACCCGTGGAGACGTTCCTCAAGGGCAAAAAGGTCAAGGTCGAGAACGAGAACGAGATGGTAGCCGACGTCGACATGATGATGGTTGCTGCCGGCGAAAATTCGGACGAGGAGATGCAGAGCGTAGCGAGCAGTGGTTGACGAACGACCGAAGCCTCGACTCGGTGGGAAGATGACGACAGGAAGAAGGTGGGCGCTGGTTCTGATGCGCCGCACGCACGCATGTCACCTCGTGTCTCTCCCTCTCCCGCTCCAGGAGCGACGACGACATGACGTGGAACGTGCGTTCCCGCCTCTTTCCCTACAATGCGACGACAACGTGACGAGACGCCACTGGCACGGCAGGGTGACAAGGGCGAGACAAGGAGGGGGACAAGGAGCCTGAGGAGTGACGACGATGAGACGACGTACAATGAACGCAACGTTTACAACGCGACGACGATGTGACGAGGGCCCGGGCAATCGAGCAGAGTTTATGATAATGACATGACATGCAACGAACAAAACGGCGACGAGGTGCATTCCCGCCTTTCTACTACCTTTCCCTCTTTCCGTCACCCCCGCCTCTCCCTCTCCCAGCGGAGCAGTAGTACTAGTGTAGTTTTTGCCGTTGTCGCACTGTGTACTTTAGCTATTTAACCGATGTCACGGTGTACTATGGGTAAGCGAGTTACGTGTTGCCCACAAACTACTATATAACCGGTTCGATTGCTCTTTCTACTCTTTACCTTCTCCTGCCTTACTGATGCACCCTCGACCTGGAGGTAGGAAAAAGCGTCAAGCCGACGACATTAATGAAAACTCTCAGGCTGGTCTCGTGAAGAAACCCAAACAAGCATCTGAGTTTGATTCAGTCGTCGACGATTCTCAGCCACGTCCTTCAAGAACGGGGGCAGGTTCAGGAGGACGGATTGCTCAACTGGAGCGCATCGGTGCTGCTCTAGAGTCGACACAAAAGCGCAATTTACCACGGACAACACTGGGGGATGATGTAGAACCAAATCCCCTTGCTCCTGCGTCCCTCGAGAGGAATCGGGTATGTACAGCTCATTTTCGATCAAATCTTTTCCTAATTACATTATAGAAGTCTTCAAACCTGGATTCGAATCCTTTGAAGCCCGTGAGGACGACCAAGAACGTTAGTACTTATTTCGCTATGTTGTCGAGTTGCATTACCATTCTTTACCAGTTGGATGTAGCCCCCAAACCCCGTTTCATGGCGAATCACGGCAAAAGCAAGTATGGTTTTCGCGCCTCTGCTTGTATTGCTGGATCGCAGCCTGCAGCCTCCTCCTCTGGTTCAGTCTGTCAACCGCGTGCTAACGAGCACCAGGTCGTTTCCGCATCGGTCTCTCAAGCTTCCGCATCTGGTTCGTCGACCGTTCCAGACTGCCATGCTCCTCAGCATCCAGGCGGGGATCGACCATCTGCGCCATGTGACGTCTCAGGTCAAAGCGCAAGTCTAGGGAATCTGATCCGTCCACCACGCATTAACAAGCGTGCGTCCGTGGCTCCGTCAGTCCCTCGACCATCCACCCTTCGTGCATGGACCATTCCGGACCACAACGATCCCAACCAAGGTTATTTTCACCGTGATCTGGGCCAGCAAGCGAAGCAGCGTGATATAAATAACGACGAACATGACAAGGACGGCTTCGGCGACAGGATCAGTGACAATGAAGATGGTCAGCGCGCTGACGACGAAGAAGATGATGATGCACATGCCAATGGAGCAGACGAAGCACTATATGACAGTGATAATGATCGCCACCGCCGTCTCGGTTCGTATGTTCATACTCAGTATTGACGTAGGATAACATGATTCATCCTAGCAGGCCCGGGTTTCTCCCGCGAAACGGAAAGTAGACAGATACTCCGCCATGAATCTCTACCACCCGACCACGAATTTACATTCTCCCGTGATGAAGAGGACGGGGATGCTGAGGCTTTGTTAAGGTCTGGCTCTGCCCACGCTCGGGATGTCAATCGTGATGAAGAGGACGGGGATGCTGAGGCTTTACCAAGGTCTCGCTCTGCCCACGCTCGGGATGTCAATGATCACACGGTCGATGTTTTAGAGAGGCACCAGGACCGAAATGGTCGACCTCGCGCACCCGATCCAACCATACTAGTAAATGTGCGGGACCGATCAGGGTCTGTTGTCCCGGAAGAAACAGGTTCTAGCACTCCCGCTTTGATCCCTCGTCGTCGTCGTCGTCGAGCGCGTGATGAAGTTCCGCCTCCCAATCAACTCGGTCACTACACTCCTATCTGGAAGGATTGCTTGGAGGCTGCTAAAGTCGAATGTAGAGCCGTCCATGCCCTCTCTGATCCGTGGCCTAAGCTACAGACCAACCTCGAAAACTCTATCATGGACTCTCTGACGACGGTCGTCATGGAAAGAAGCCAACGTGGGATACGATTTGAACCTGGTTCGTATCAGCTTAGCCCTACTACCGGTACTGACTCAGACGGTTCTTTGCAGATTATTGGCCGGACAAAAAGATTGACATGGCGAAGATGGTATGTTGTCTGTCATGTCTCTGTTTGTCATCCACCGTGACCTTGACTTGCTGCAGCTCTACGAAGACATGTCCACGTGGCGGTCAGAGATGAAGAAAGTGGCAACCGTAGCAGCCCCTCTACTTTACGAGTTGACACCTGCTCCGAGGGCAGAGTGCCCCGACCCTATTTCTTTTTCAAAGAATGCTGCTGCCGACCTCCTCAGAGAATCCCAATTTCTTCGTGACGGCCGGGATGAAAATGCAAGTGTTTTATTGTGTGCAAACTATATGACGTTCTGACCTATTGACAGGGGAAAACAAAAAACTTCGCCCATCCGGCACTCAAGGAGGTGATCATCAAGTTTTTTTATACTGGCAGCTACCGTGTTGCCCAATGCCGCCCGGATGACTTTCGTAGCGCCGTTCCGAAATTTTGTCTTGCTTTGTCAGCAACTGCTGTAAGTTCGGGGACACGTTTGTATAGTGGCATCAGATATCTGACCGGCGAGTTGAACAGCTGAACTGTGTGCTTGATGGCTATGCATTGAATGGTACAGGAGATACATTTCCTAAATTTTCAGCCAAGTCATACTCGTCTATTTACCATGGACTTATCACACTCATTGAAGCAATTGTTGAAGATCCTTACCATGGCCCACGTCTTGCTGATCAGCTTGCGAGATGGGCACGCGAAGGCTGGTGAGTTTGCCATGTTATCATCTTATTTTCACCATTGATGACCGTCTCTATCAGGGCTGCATTGCAACGGATTGATACAACAATACAGCGCCACGACCATCTCCAGATTGTTTTAGATTAGTAATCATGTACTATACTTTTTGTGAATGTGGTATAGCCTACAATATTTGGTTGTTAGAAAGGCTAAGGGTCGCAAATTACTACAGACGGTCCATATTTCTGGTTAACGGATACTAGAGTGCAAGTTTCCTATAGTTTTACAGAGCCTGAGGAATATTACAGTGCAAGTTCTCTAGGGTTTCACAGAGCCTGAAGAATGCTAGAGTGCAAGTTCTCTAGGGTTTCACAGAGCCTGAGGAATGATAGAGTCCAAGTTCCCTAGGGTTTCACAGAGTCTGAAGAATGCTAGAGTGCAAGTTCCCTAGGGTTTCCCAGAGCCTGAGGAATGCTAGAGTCCAAGTTCCCTAGGGTTTCACAGAGTCTGAAGAATGCTAGAGTGCAAGTTCCCTAGGGTTTCCCAGAGCCTGAGGAATGCTAGAGTCCAAGTTCTCCAGGGTTTCACAGAGCCTGAAGAATGCTAGAGCCTAAGTGCCACAGAGTTCCACAGGAAGTCAAGAATACTAGAGCCCAACTATTTTACAGACATTGCATATCTGGACAGCAGTGTACATGACTAGATAGATATCATGAAATTGAGCAGACCAGTCCAGAATGGACCAGACTGGAGGCTCTAGATCTCTGGACAATTTTGGACAGCACTGTCTAGTGCAAAGGGATTCGCTGATGTGGCAGACAGGGCGACGGCGATGGCTTGTTGTCGTCATGGTGGGATGGTGAGGGCGAGGGCAAAGCGAAAGCGAAAGGATGGTCAGACTCGTGTCGTTGTAGTCTACAATGTCGTTTTCATTTTCATTTTCGTTTCCATCCTGTTGTTCAAGTTTTCGTCTCGTTGTCGCCCCCATCGTCTCCCTGCCGTGGGGCCCTCATCATCATGTCATTGAGTCCTCGTCATTGTTGTCCTCTCTAGGGGTTTGCACAGGTACACGTTACCCGTGCAGGCAAGAGGCGTGCGGGAAAGGGTCAAACGGGTACGGACGCAGGAGTTGGACTGCCGTTGAAACCCGCCGTAACGGACCACGTGCCATCAATTATCAAGTATACCCGCCCGATGTGCGTGGTGTGTGTCGACGTTGGTGTCCCATCATGGCACGCCATCTCAATTTCAATTCGATGCCGTTTTCGCGCTCGATCACACCCGGGTCGCTGACATAATTGTACGCGTGGCTGGACGTCCAGCCATCGCTGACATAATATGTGGCTGGATGTCCAGCCATCGCTGACATAATATGGCGTATGGGCAAAAAAAATCAACTATCACACTCACCACAACAAACCGCCGTTACACCACAAGTCCACAAGTAACAACGTGTAATTAATCATATACTGACGGATGACCGCCGACTCTGCGAGGGGCCGAGGTGAGTGCTACGTCCGAGTGGCATGTGAGTAGCCCTCACTGACATAATCATTTTATGACCGCTAGTAGCAGGCTAGTAGTAGCTTTTAGTAGACTTTATTAGGATAACTAGGATAAGCGTGGCTGGACGGCCAGCCATCGCTGACATAATATTCAAGTATGCGGGCAAACAATAGGAAACAATAAGGTAATAATCCTTTCAAGTTCCCGCCTCTATGACGGGCTATCGATCGATCGATCACATCTTTTCTCCTTTTTCTTGTTTCCCGCTTACTCACTCTCTACCATGATCGTGACGAAACGAGACGCCCGATGATCGGAACGACAAAAGCAAAAGCAAAAGCAAAAGGTAAAATCGAGGTGCCAACAATATCGATGGCGTTGATTGCTGATCAGAGCTGCAGACTCATGATACGTTACCCACTTTGCGAGAACGCCCAAGCCTTCCCTCTCGCCAACAGTGCGCGTACGTCTTCAACCGCATCTTTGGGCAGTTTTGTTTCTCACCTTGACCATTCTTCCCTTTTAGTTTCATTATGGCCGTTGTAGATCTCACTGATATATTTGTCGACCCCACGACCGACAGAATATACCACACAGAAATCCGCCAGAAGACAAATCCCGCTGTGTGATCGTAGACACACTCACTGCAAGGAGGCCTACCGTCTCCGTACAGCGCCCATACGTCAATGTAGAAAACCCCAAGTATAGATATGCCGACTTTGCTACCCGGTTCAACGTCCCGATCTTGTCGTATCAGTCCTCGAAGATCATAACATGGACACGCCCCAAATGGTCGTCACAACCTCGCGTATCAACACGAGCCTCAAGGCTGTCTTTCCCCTCCTCATTGGTGCCGATTTTTATGCAGCACCTATGTTCAATCTGTCGGACACCAAGATCGCTTGGCGCTGAGAGTGGTTCCACCCGGACAGGCACAGAGAACTACAGGCGCAAATAAATATAAAAATATGTGTATAGAATGTCAATGATATTGCAGACTACGTAAGATCAACATCGAACAAAGAATGGGACACTGATCTTTTCTAGTTGAAAGCTTTCAGATATGCTGCCTGAGCACTTTACGAGCGTGCCGGCAAGTCGTGAGACGGATGCAATTTCAATCAGGGTTTTTCGTGTTAGATCCGACATGGTAGTAGCTTATGTAATTCACCCTGGCTTCAAGTTTGACCCCGCAGCCTGGCGTGTTCGCTCTGCCGTACGCCTCGACCCACAACGCCCGCCGTTACGGTTGTACACGTCGACCACCCATCCATCGCTGGATCCAGCACGAGGACAGTCAGACATACACCCGCTGACCCCGCACAGATGACCCAAAGAGAAACAAGAAATCCTGGAAATAATGAATAGAATAATCACACCATACTGCATAGTACTGTATTATGTCTGATGCGGCTGACTCGGACAACTACTAATAGGTAATTATTATGATTCAACGTGACAGACAGGATGGCAGTGACCAATCATGGCAGGCTCGCAGGCTCGCTTATCTCTCACTAGCCTGAGGAATGCTCAAGTAGTCCTGGTCCGTTACTGTCTTCGACTTCCTCCGTTCGTTCGTGATCGGCGGCGGCCAGTTTGATGGCGCGTAGAGTAGTTGATCCAATTCAGAACTTTGAGCGGTATCACGAGTGAAACATACCCACGACGCAGCGCTAATTTGAACAGACGTCCGACGGACAGCGTAACCTCAGAGACAGAGTATCACGAGTCGGGACGAGGACGACTCGGCTAGAATCAGATAAGCGGGTCAATAAACCCAGCAAGATGACAACCACCACGACGATGAGTGGAAAACCCTTCATTGACATGCTCTTCGACGACTCGGACGACAACGCAATTGGTGGAACCAATTTGGCACTAGTGTTCCAGTCGTGAAACAACAATGTGTCACCGATCGGAGATCCCACGAAGCACAAATGTCCGATGAGTCAGGGACACATCCACACGCGAGAGCAGTTAAGCCACGTTGTATGTAGCCAGAGCCTCACATTGGGTGTGCCGCAGAATACATGCTTCCGGTGAGTACTAGCCGTTCAAGCGGCGATGGCTCTATTTTGGTGTCACAGCCTAGCCATGTATCGCGGATCTCAAGGGTGCGGAGGGAGGGAAGACGGAGGAGGCTCGGGAGGGCGAGATCGCTTCCAAGGATGGGGTGTAGCGGGACATCAAAGTCATTGATGACAATCGGGACATTGTATAGGACATCACATGGGTCGACGTGTATGGCAGAGCGGGAGATGCGGGAGAGCGTGAGATGAGAGAGGGCAGGAAGGGACACGGCGAGGGCGACCACGAGACGCTCCGAATCACAAAAATTGTAAAACCTCGATATGCTCAAATATATGTATATATCCTGGTACAAGGCCTGTACTCCCTCTATTTTATAGGCCACCTGAGGTCGAGGATACATGACCATAGCTAGGAACTCAAGAGCTCGAATATTAATTGGTCACGCACACGGGGGCATATATGGTCATACACGAAGATGTATTGGGATCCATTTGGCTACATAATCAGATTGGACGAGAGATACATGCGGGGATCTATTGGCTTGCAGAAACGGGATTGAGATCCATGCTATAGGAATGGGATATCCTACACCAATGGAGCAGAGACTTCAACACATACCTCCTACCGAGTCACTTACTAGTACGAAGACGCTTCGCTTTCCGAATGTGACCACCAGTCTCCTTGTCTTCAAGTTCATTTCGAGCACGTCTCTTCCCCTTCCTCTTCTCTGGGCGGGGGTGAATTCTTCATCACCTACTTCGTCTGTAATATGATGAAAACGTGGGGCCAAACGAGGGCGAATTGCTGCCAGGGTCCCGACGAGACAACATATCCAAGGGAGTGGTCTGAGAAGCACGACACGAGAGAGTTCTCTGAGAGGTACGACACCGTAAAGGAGACACCGACGGTAGACGGCCATCCGAGTTAGCGTCACCAGCGTTGGATGAGGGTGGAGGAGACACTGGCAATGATCCGAGTCGCCGGTCCTGTCTTTGCTCAGTGGATTCTGCGTGATCATGACTACCAGATGAGACTGCCTTTGATTTTGCTGCCATCCGACTTACCATTTGCGCTTGCATTCAAGTTGGTTCCAGCATTGTCATTTCTGTGGGCTCGGATGACGAGGATGCGGTGCCACCATTTTTCTTTATCTTCTCAGTGAATCCGCGTCCTTGCTCGTTCTCAAATCAAATAATTGCCTGTATAACAAACCAGCCTGGGTAAAGAATTTGAAGCGAGTGAGGCACTTACAAGTTCCACCATTTCAAGAGCTCATCCCTCCAGTCTGTATCAACCGCCGAGCGGATGAATGAGACTACCAAGCGATATAGCTCGAGGTAGCTAAACTCTCCATCCTTCTTATTCCAGGAGGACATTGATGAGATGCCGAAACGCGTCTAGAAAACGAGGCATAGTAAAAACGCTAAAGCACAGAGATCACATAAGCTTTCCATATCGGGCAAGATTAGATAACACTCACGTGTTGTTTGCTGCCGCTGGCGAGTCATTGTTGAAAATATTGATCGATGATCAACAGAGTGTGGTGAAATGATGCCATGGGAATCGTTGTGGCACACTGAATCTGATTATCTGATTAGCTGGGCCCCTCACTAGTACTGAAACATGTTTGATTTTAGTAGTGCATTATGTTTGATGATACTAGTTGGCTGGTGTCGGGTCCAGGACCGCCCAGAGCCTTGGCCTTGACTCGAAATTCTATGTACTTCAAGTTTCACTAATGCATTGACTTTTCAAGCTCATGCTCAACGAGACAAACAACTTGAGTTTCTGCCAACGATGCGCGGCGCTACCCAAGTGTTGAGTATGGTAGATAAGTTTGAATAAAAATTACATCAAAAACTCAAAAACATGGTGCCGGAAGTCGGGGACGTGGCGCACGAGCGCCGCTACTAGCGATTACATAGTACATGGTACATGGTACGGTACATAGTACATAGTACATAGTACATAGTACATAGTACATAGTACATAGTACATAGTACATAGTACATAGTACATGGTATATGGTATATGTATGTGAGCATATGTAGAGAATACATATATACCCGAGATACATTATCGGCACAAACTGAACAAAAAGACACACTATATGCCGCAGACGCGCTCGGTATGCACAATTTTGGTGAGGCCAGATTACATGGCTATAATGACGCGCAGTGCCGAACCGTTCAACAACAAATTAAATTAGTTGTTACGCGGCCGGACACATAGTCTGAGACTCACCAACGGGAAGGTTTTTGCGTCTTATGTCATTGCGAACACGGCCAATGTTCATATCCGCATCTTCCAGGCGTTTTTCTGCCATCTCGGCGCGGCATCGGTATAGCTCGATGAACGCGGTGTGTTCTTTAAGAATGCACTCGTTGAGATGCTTCTGTGCTTGTCGTACTTTTCTCTTCGCCCGGGCAACCTCTAACGTGAGTATGGCTTCTTTACATTCGTTTTCAGTGTCGGGGCTGGAGTCACCATCGGTGCTAGTGTCCTTTTAGCACATATTAGACGAGTATATTTTGGTGTATATATATGCTTACCACCTCAGCTCCGATGTCGTCAGGTAGGTTTACAAGATGAAAACCTGGTATAGCATGGCCCACAGATTTGGACATGTAATGGTTTTCTAGCAACTACCGAGAGGAAGAAGAAATTCAAGCAAGGACTCGGAAGAACAACATCCCGACTACTTACATCTTGGGTAGCACGCATATGTCCTCGGCAATTGCCGTACGTCCCTTCATGCCTTCATGTCCGAACTGCGGAAAGCATTATAACAATGCGTCTAGTGTCACCCGTCACCTTAGCCAACCGAGAACGTCCTGTTTAAACACAATCCATGACCTTATCCAAATTACGACTCCATCAGACCTTGAACCCATGGACCCGGATGAACTAAGTGGATATGGTTCCGATTCGAATACCTACCCAGAACCCTTCGGCGATAGCATGGACGTGGATTCCGGTCACTCAGAAAATCTGGATGAAAACGGTCAGCGGTCAGCAAGGTCGGAAGAGGTAGCTGACGAGTATATTGGGGCTGCGGTTGGCTACGGCGAAGGAATGACATTTATGAACTTGTTTGACAGCGACGAATTCGCCAAAGAGAGGGAAAGCAACCTTTTCTATCCTTTCGCAGGGAAGGAGGATTGGCAGCTTGCGCATTATCTACTCGCGTCGGGTCTGAGCATGGTAGCCATCGACAGGTTTCTGTCTCTGGACTGGGTATGTTTACGTTTACTTCAAGAATGATCGCGTTACACTGAGCCGGCTACTGTCAGATCAAAACATTACCATTATCCTTTCGTACAGCCAAACAGCTTCGTGGCCGTGCCGAACTCCTTCCCCGAGGTCCACAATGGAAGTGTCAAAAGATTCCGACTTCGCACCCAACTAAATCCCCCGTTTGGCTCTATTGGCGTGATCCTGTCGAGCTTCTTGAAACCCTCTTCGGCAACCCTTTGTTTCGTGGCAAGATAGATCTAGTTCCTCGGAAAGTCTACCAGACAGCGGCTCGTCTAGTGCGGGTGTACAGCGAGTGGATGACGGGAGAGGCTGCTTGGGATATGCAGGTGTGTCTGGTACCCTTAGTGATCGAGTTCATCTCTCTAACGGCTACATAGTCACGCGTTCCTACAGGTGCGACGGTCCTTGGTACGGTCTTGTCTTCGGACAAGACTAATATATCGGTGTTAACGGGTGATCGCATTGCCCATCCGTTGTTAATTAGCCTTGCTAATATACATTCATCCGTCCGACTCAAACATTCTTCGAATGCGTTCCTGCTCTCTGCATTGCTTCCCGTTCCGAAATTCATCAACGCTAAGCCACGCATGCGCGGCGTGTTGGAAGATCGTCTAATCCATCAATGCCTGGACATCATCCTCGCTCCGCTAAAAGCTGCAGCAACACTCGGGCTGATGATGTCCGACCCCATCGGTATCCGTCGGTATTGTTTCACACCGCTTGCAAACTATATAGTTGATACGCCAGAAGCACGAATGCTGGCGATCGTTCGTGACAAAACCTCGCCGTTCACGATGGCTATGTATACCCAGTTCGGTGACGACTTTCGACACCCCCCTCGCACAGCTAAGCGCACACTACGCCGGCTTGCACGTCTCACTGCAGATCCTGGTCATCTTGAAGAGTACTTCAAACAATGTGAAAAGTACCGCCTCAATGGAGTTTTCAAGCCGTTCTGGAGTGACTATCCTGGTGCAGAGCCCTCGGATTTCCTAGGCCCCGAACCCCTCCATCATTTCCACAAACAATTTGGGGATCATGACGTCCACTGGTGTATCTACGTCCTAGGCCCCACAGAGATAGACTTTCGCTTTTCTATTCTCCAACCAATCACCGGTTACCGCCACTTCCACGAAGGAATATCACGCGCTAAGCAAGTCACCGGGAAGGAGCATCGACACATGGAACGTTATATGGTCGGTATCATTTCCGGTGCTGCACCCCACGGTGTGGTTATTGCCATTCGAGCGTTGATGGACTTCCGGTACATGGCCTTGTGCCCGGTGATCAGCGAGAATGGCTGTAGTCGAATCGAGGCCGCGCTCGCAGAGTTCCACTCTCACAAGGATGCGATCTTAGTTGCCGGTGCTCGTAGAGGCAAGAAAAATCCAATCAATAATTGGTATATCCCTAAGCTAGAGCTGATGCAGAGTGTGGTGTCAAGCATCCGTACGAATGGTCCAGTCTTCCAGCGGTCGGCAGATATTACTGAACACGCCCACATTACGGAAATCAAGACGCCATCACACAATACGAACAATAATAACTACAGTCCGCAGATTTGTCGGGCCCTCGATCGCACCGAAAAATGTCGGCGCTTCCAACTCGCCACTACGATGCGGTCCTCCGAGTTGAACACGAACAAACGCTGCGATGACCTTGAAGAAGACGTATCGGAATCGGATGCAAGTGTCGATGACGACATAATCCCGCTCATTGATCGTCCGCAGCGTTCTCTCAGTGATCTGTTTCTCAAGGCTGAACAATTGCTAGTCAATCCGCGCACACCGCGACCCCTTCGTGCGTTTGTCTCCGGTTCTGTGGCTTTCGGCATCGGGTATCATCCTTCGATGACGCGCACCCTTGTCGACGATGTCGCTGACAAGTTCCGCCTCCCGGACCTTCGGCAAGCCCTCGCTGATTATCTTGACCGTGAGAGGCGGGGTACCCAGGATATCCACCCAATCGGAGGGCCTCGACGTGCACCTTCTGGTGCTCCCCTCCCTTTCGACCACGTGCAAG
>JBBPPS010000053.1:0-21415 GCA_038092175.1 Boletus coffeatus
GATACCGGCGGTGTATGCGAGTACGCGTGTCCGATACCAAGTCGGAAGTGATACCTCATGACCATATCACGGTCAGCAAAGCTACATCAGCAAACTGACCCCCTTCCTGGAGACCATTGGACAATATTGGCCAGTTGGACAAACCATACAGAAGGCCACAGCTATGTTCCCAATTGTCTAGACCTAGACACAGTCATATTGTCTATCCTATGCTATCTCCAAAGTGGACCACAATGACCACAGTAATGAACAGATTGACAGACTGGGTAGTAGCCCCACTGTCACAGTCAGGACAAGTCTAGCCTATACCTTCTCCAGACTGGACTACAGTGAGCACATTGATGGACAAATTATTATGCTGGGATATTGGCCCCAGAGTCACACTACAGACATGCTGTGCTAAGCTAGACACAGCAGGCACACATTGATGACAGTATTTCCAGATCAAGGACAACGCTGACATTACTAGACACTCAAACGGCCAGCAGTACATCTAGTAACGAAGGCTAATCTATTAGTCCAGATCAACATCAAAACCACAACCACCAACAACCAATTCCTGATCACGCATTCCATTACTAATCATCACCCCGTCAGAGACAATCAAGACCAACTTCATTGAATCTCACCTCCCAAGTTGAGCCCACCTTTTGCGCAGGGCACTTGTTTTGGCACAGTGGACATCACTTGTGTCACACTTACTCATCAAGGCAAGGATCTCAGCATATACGGGACTGTAA
Source organism: Boletus coffeatus (assembly GCA_038092175.1). Classification (NCBI taxonomy): domain Eukaryota; kingdom Fungi; phylum Basidiomycota; class Agaricomycetes; order Boletales; family Boletaceae; genus Boletus; species Boletus coffeatus. The sequence goes on from JBBPPS010000053.1 coordinate 741, forward strand.
GTGTTGACCCTGAAATTTACTTCGCCTTCGCCCGAGGCGACTTCGTCGAGGACGACCTTCAGCTGCAAGCCAATTAATACCAAAACACGTAAGAAAAAGAACAAGAACAAACGGCTGTTGCAGCAATAGCTACAGTAACTCTCGGAACTTCGCCAGCAAATACCTCAGGGAATAACTTCCCAACCGATGATGGACCGGAGTAGAAAAAATCAACAACGAGTCCAGCAAGGGCGGGATGAGCGAGGTTATTGACACGCCCCTACCAACAGCGTCAGTTAAAGCGGCTTCGAAATGAATCGGCGTACCTCCGCATCAACTCCATCTCTCAAAAATAGGCCGCCGTTGCCCAGAAGATCCTTTGCGATCGCGATGTTGCGATCACGACGATTGTCGGGATCCCATTGGTATCGCTGGGTGACGAAAGCGCGAGACTTTTTTCTGAGCGCGGACCGCCAGCTGCTGAGATCTTCCCATAGCTAACGTAGGAATTAATCATTAGACACCAAACGACAGGAAATGTACTCACGAGTCTTGAAATACTTGTGGCGTTTTGTGGCCACCAACCTGACGAAGCCCATCTAGTGAATAAAGACCACCGTCAAGGATGTGGGGACTGACCGTCTGAAACGATCAGGCCACGCGATCGACGCTCCGCGATGGCCTCGTTAATGTACTCGACGGCCTTCGAGTTGAACGCGGCGCGAACAGGGAACGGGTCAATGGATGCAGCATCGCAGTGCGATAGTTGCTTCGCGCGATCAATTACATCCCGAGTCGGTGGGTCGTAGTATTGCAACTGCCAAGGTTCCGAGCGTTCTGTTGCGGGACTGATATGAAGGTCGACGGAGGGGCGGTCTGGGCTATCACAATTATTAGTAGTTTCGCCCACATTGGACAACGCGTGCTGCCGCTGCCTAGCTGCAAGTAAGTGCGAGTTGCTGGGCAAGCGAGGGGCGTGGTTTCGTCGGCGGTGGACATTGACGACGTTCTCGGGTTGTTGCGCCGGTAAAGACGATTGGCTGGGGACCAGGTTGCCGGGCGGACGGGAGACGCGTTGATCCGACCGACTGGTCACTTCGTCGTCTGTGGTGATAGTAGAAAGTTGTTGCTGCAAAAATATGACGGAACTCACCTGGGACCCGATTACTCCGACGTGTCTGTACGGTATCATCCCGAGATTGCGTGCGTGCGTGACTCTGTGGATACCGCTTGACACCACCTGGCTCGTTAACCGAATCGTCTGCGGCGATGAAACTCAGCGTGGTTCATCAAATACGACACAACGTACCGGGGGGTGCTGATTCTCTTTGAAAGGAATCTAGTAGAATCAGTAAATTAGACGTGTACCAACTCTACTACAACGTACTAGGTGGAGTCAATTCCCTTGAATCTAAACAAGGAAATCAGTTGCTTATGATCATACTTTATGCGTATGGAGCATACCTTCCGCTCGGCCAAGATTTGCCTCCGCAATTCTATCATCCTCACTCGGGGAGACCTCATCGATCTAAAGAAAGGTTAGTGGATTCCCCAAAGCATTGCAGGGTGCAACCTTCACCTCGAGTCTTGCTCCATCGTCGGAGTTGGCAGGGGAGACGAAGAGACTATAGCGAGGCCTCTGTATTGTCGCGGAAGGCGGCTGGGATTGCGAATCTACACCGAGATCTTCACGTTGAGAGGTCCGTTGAAGATTCTTGGATGAACGAGAGATACGAGGGACCGGGATCACCTTGGACGAGAATTCTTCCTCACGTTGGGAAGCTGTGTCGTCCACTGCGTCAACGTGTGAGGATGTAGCGGCGGGGTTGTGCTGTCGAGCAAGGTGATGGTCGCCCAAGGAAGAGCAGATAGACCGGGTGTGAGTGGTCGCCGAGGTTGAAGCTGGTCCAGTGTCGGAGAACAAGGAAGCACTAGGTGGCACAGAACTCTTGGAAGAAGTTTGCGAATACACTCCAGGGAACCGGGTACGAGTGGGAGCTCGTGTGTTGCTCTTGGGTTGCGACGCAACGTCCGGTATTCTGAAGCCAAATTTCTCACCAGGAGCCGCCAGCAAGAGTTCGGGCTGCAGAGTTGAAGCTGGAGCTGGAAGTTCATCCCTGTTAGAACTAGCTTGCCCTCTGCGAGACCTGCCATCCCCGACGTCCTGAAAGGATGGTGCCATGGGATTGTCGTCTTCTCCTTGGGTAGCGATGTCGAGTCTTGACAACTGTTTTGACCGGTCCGTCTGCAGCTGTTCGAACTGCTTCATTTGAGCTAAACGGCCCCCGTTACCCTTTCCAGTGCGCTCGGATCGTCGCATGCCTGTTCCATTAGTGATAGGTTATGTTGAATTCTCGGTCGGCGACTTGGAACAAAGAACACGTGAGGTGCACACGTACCTGCGGGCACATTGTCTGGAGGCGCCCGAGATTTCTTCCCCTTGTCCGGCGGGACATCGTCGTCCTCACTTTCATAGATTATCTTGCGCTTCAAGGTCATGGTGCAAAGGCAAGCAGGACGAAGGAATTTATAGTAAATTTTAACCGTTTTATTCCGGGTGCACAAGCGACGGAGTACGTCAAAGCATCACGCTAAGACAAAACAGGCAAAGTACAGTACTAGTGTTGTTACACTACAATTTGAGGTATATTTAGCTAAAACGGAAGGGTATCTATGTATCGTATCGTAGCTACACACTAGGGTCGCTCTCAGAAGGCGAAGAGGTCTCAACCCAACTAGTATCGCTGAGACCACCGTCCGATGTGTCCGTGGACGAGGGATCGCCACTGTCAGTAGTCTCTTCAACTGTAGTACGTCGTTTCGCCGTTCGAGAGTTCCCCTCGTCCTCGTATTCACGGCGACGCTTCACACCGGCGGATGATGTGCTTTTCAACCGAATTGGAGGAAGACGTTGAATAGGGTTGTTGGGCAAGATCGTGGAGGGGGCGACGGCGGGAGACGACGAACCCGAGATGGCACTTGATGAGGTGCCAGTGATATTCCGTGGCACAGTGTTGCCCGGTTTACTCTTCGAACCCATCTCTATCCAGTATGTTTTGGGGAGCTTGGAGAGCACCACGACGATCTCATCGATGAAATCGTCGTGAGTAAACCTGCGATTCGCTTTCATTTTGTTTCCTCGGATTTTGATGGGTAAGATAAGTTTCTTCCGAATTACCTCGAGGAGGGGAATAAGTGGTCGGAAGTACTGAGAAATATGCGGGAGGATGAGTCCAGTCCAGCCGAAATTGGATTGGATTGTGGTGGTCTTGAGGGTGCTAGGGTACGCGACGGCAAAAAAGGGGTCGAAACACACTTCGAGGACTTTTGGGGGCTTGCATTTGCCGGGTTCGTCGTACAGGAGACAAATCGAAAGCAAGACATAGAAAAAAGATTCTAGGTCGTGGTGACCTTTATGTACTACCGGCTTTCCGGGCCCGACATGGTTAAGCTCGGTGGCCATCCACGCCCATGTTCCCTGCCGGCGCCGCATATCAAAATATTGGACAAAAGCCAAAGGCTAATAACTCACCGTACGCTGGAGCGAGCTCGAGTCAATCGACAAACCAGAATCTTGCGGGAGGGGCTCGTCGGCCACGGGAATGACGATACTATGGGTGGTTTTCAAGTGTGTCGGAGACAGCGGTTTGCTTTCCTCGACATGAACCAGAGGTGTACTACTAAGTTCTGACTCGGAAGCGAGCTCGTCGCGAGGGGAAACGTTGATCGGGACGGCGTAGCCCCAGTCGCCAAGGAGACCACGATGGGAGAGACTCTCAATTCTTGCGCGCATCCGAGTTCTCTCTGGCTCTTGGAGCACTCGGTTTATGAACTCAGTGCCGAGTTCGTCATGCACGAGAACGAGAAAAAGATTCAAAAGACTGATATCGCGGTGGAGTATGCCCGCGTCCTTAAGAGCGTCACGATGGGCTATTAGACGTAAGCAATTAATGCTAGCTATGAAAAAGAACCGTACGCACCACATAAACAGTCGGCAAGTCCGACGAGTAGCTCAGAAAGCGAGGTAAAGTCGAAGATAGGATAGCCCCTTGGTTTTGAAACAAGACGAGACAAGACACGTAGATTGTACGAGGATCGAGGGCAACCATCGATAAGCAAGCGAAGAATATGCGTCGAATGATTGAGGAGGTCCCGAGTAATGGGGTGTTGAGTCCGAACCTGTTGTTCGTGGACCAACTTCGGGACGCGCTTCACTTTGGCCTTCTCCAGCATCCTCAAGATTCTACCTTCGGTGTAGTGTCGTAGCGGATCTACCCAAGAGTCCTTCACAACGACCTCCTCCTCTGCTTCATCAAGAGTGACTTTGCCACTCCACACGGTTGTGCCCCGGCTGTGCAGAGACCCGGAAAAGAATAACAGGGTGTCGACGATGACGGAGTGCTCCTTTTGTCGCACGGATATTTGGATTTGCTTTTCCTGGTCCGCAGTGGGGACTATGGTGGAATCGAAGCCGAGTGCTATCGCATCCGCGAACGTGACTCCAAGAATAATCCGGAGAAATTCTTCGGGGAAATCATGGATATTGAGGGGGTGAGTAGAGATGGAGCCGCCGCGGTCGAATAGAGTAAGGATTATGTGTGAACCTAGGAACCGAATCCCAGGTGTTGCGTATCGCCCATCCTGAGCCTCGAGAAGAAAGGCCGCTTTCCCGGCGAGTTCGGTGTACGACGTTTTTTTGTGCTCGTCATTGTAGGTCTTCTTTACTTCTCCTATGACATAAACGTCAGTTCGCATGTCGAACTTCTCCTTTTTTGCATCGCGGTTCGTGATCACCCCCTCCTCGCAAAGGAGGAGGTCGGGTTTTCGAATAGCACCGCCCAGTCCATTCACAGGATTTTCCGACGCCTTCCCAGTCCATCGTCTATTGGTAGGATTAATTGTGAAATGAAAACGTAGAATACACTCGAGTACTTACCTTGTACACAAATAGGAATCCGGAACATGCTGAACGACACGATTGAAAAATTGTGCCACTTTCTCCTCCGCATCATCTAAATTTTCAGACATATCTGGGCAGTACGTCCAACGGCCGTTCCTCCGCTGCCGGAGATTGTCCATTTGAAGCAGGATGGATTTGATGCTTGGGGGAGTGACGCCGCCAGAAGGGAAAAGCCTGTCGTCCGGGAACAGCTTGGCCAGAAAGTTCGTCGTCTGAGTCGGATTGAGTTTCCAATGTACGGGGGTTGTATCTTCTGTGATTTTCGGGTCCATGGATTGATGATATAAGTCCGCCCTGCAGCGAAACTGAGGGGACGGTACGGCCAGCTGTATACGAGCTCAACAATTCAAACGTCGAGCCCCAGGAGCGCCCAACGTACTGCACATAGCCTCAGTGGCGTGTCGTGCTTAGTAATGCAATGTCAGAACGTTCTTCATCGGACTATATTAAGTATAGTTACCCTTCGTAACATTCAGCCTGAGTGGTTTATGGTGGACGAAGGATGGGAGATGGTAGCCTCGTGCATCGTGATAGCGATCGTACGGATTTGGTGAGTTGATGCTTGATAATCAAACGATGGATCGCATCGAGGCTTATTACATAGATCATCGAGGCTTATTACATACTAGATCATCGAGGCTTATTACATAGATAGAAAGGACTACAAAGGACATAATGCGTAGTAAAACTCTTTCGACCAGTATTTATTTAACCAAAATTCAGTCGACACCTCGTGGCTATTGTATTTGTTCAAGCGAGAGTGCGCTTCCTTACCAAACTTCGGGATTAAATGAGCGGCCGATCGAATGTGAGACACCGGGACTACATCCCCAACGCGTCTCCCGTGTGAACTCGTCGCCCGTCTGAGTAAGTGCATCCCGGTCCCTTGGTGGACGCTACCTGGATTTCCTTGTTGAGAGACAATGTTGAACCGCTGGACATACGCAGCAAAATAATCAGCGTTCATTGGCCGGAAGACGAGCCTGAGCTGGACAACGATGTGGCCTAACATCCATATCTTAGTACGCACCCCTTAACATATCAGTTCGTCTAGACTCTTACCTTCGACACCTCGTAGCGGCCAGTCGCTATCAGAGCCAGGGCTGATGATGGCAGCATCGTAAAGTCCGTGAGGGCGGTCGGGGGAGGGAGGGAATGCCCTCAGGGTCTGGGGAGCGTCCACCCTTTGGTCCGCATGAAAGAGAACTTGCTGAACCCGAAGTTTGTACCAGACCTGGATTCGATCAAACGGCAATGGACAATCGAGGTCCTGAGTCCTGGCACCGGACACGTTATGGTTCGTATGATTGTCGAGACGTTGCAAGAATTCCCAGATCGCAGGACGGAGGTCCGGAAGTCCAAAAAGCGTAGCAGCTTCATCAACCGTGATATGAACCGACGGCTTGTTTGCGACGTGGAACGCGGTGGAGGAGGAGGAGAAGGTGCGATATGGTGTTGGTGCATTGGGAACGCAACCACGGGAGAGGGCTTCAGCGATGACAAAATAGTCGACGGTAGGTCGTGATACATCCATGTGTTCGAAAAGAGAAGGAGTATCTAACTCGACGGCGTTGGCATGATCCTCCCGGTCGGAATCGAGGTCGTCTTCATCGGGGAGAGGTATTTGTTCGTGTTGAGCTTCAAGATATGTTGCGATATTAAATCGGAAACACTTCTCTGAACGATCCAAGTACCGGGCGATTTGCTCGTAGTAGTTCTGATTATTACTTGACCGAGCGGGTACTTTAACCTCTTGAACATGCGCGTGCTCGGTCGGATCCGCGGACCATTGCATCACGGGTCCTGAGCGTCGAATGCTGGAGACTACGCTTTGTAACAGTTCCAGCTTGGGTATTTCCCAAGAGTCACGAACGCCGGCCTGCACAACGGCATCTTTGTGGTCGTGGAATAACTGCAAAGCATCCGTCAACTGTGCGAGTGATCCATCAGAAAAGGCAGGTGCTTGCGCAAGGTAGCGAAAGTCAACGAGCGCACGGATTGCGATGAGGAAGCGGCGCGGAACAGCACCGGCGATAACTCCTACGATATATCGTTGGATCGAGCGATGGTCTCGCCCTGTGACCTGTTTCAACTTGGAGATACCATCTTGGAATCCGCGATATCCGACCGTAGGTTGCAGCAGGGAGAACCTGAAATCGATCTCCAGCGAGTTGACCACTTGGATACACCATTTAATATCATGATCCCAAGAAAATCTATGAAAATGATGTAAGGCCTCCGGGTGAAGAAAAAGGGATGGACACGATAACGGCCAGTCGGCCCAAAAGGGTTCCACGACGCCATTCAGGGAAAGGGCCTTGGCGGCCTTCAAAAACGCCTTGAAATCCTCCGAAGAATACTTCTCGCGGGCTCTGCGAATGGCGATGAGGGTAGAAGCTCCAGTGCGTGGGGAATGTAGAACCCCGTCACCGAAGTTCTTCGACGTAGCCGTCGTGAAGGGGGACGCTTTTTGGCTTGTGCATGCCACGAGGGACAACTCCGGGGTATCTGCGATGTAGGCAGCAATTGGTGTGTAGCAATATCTTACATTGCCGGCGGGATCATTCATCATGATACCAATGCGTGCGGCGGTCTTCAGTGGTTCTAAAACGATGTTCAAGGAGTGGTGGATGAGTCGATCGTGCAGAAGACCTCTGGTGCGAGTGTCTTTATGAACGAACTTGGGGGTGGGGAGGAGAGCGAGAAGGAGGTAGGTGTGACGTGAGATTTTGGAACGAACCGAGGGGTCGATATTAGCTAGACTAATCAGGAGGGGGTACGCCATGCGATTCCCGCTCATTACCGATATGTTGGTCTTGTCTGAAGACAGCACGACGCCCAAGATTGTTGCGCCTGCCGGAAGCGAGTCCTAGAACGAACCTTCTATAAGTACGACCATCAACACTTCACAACGATACTGACCTGAATGTCCCATGCACGTTCCCCACTTAACCAATCCTCGTATATGCGGCAGATACGAGCAGCCGACGTCCATACTTTCCGAGGAACGAAGGACATGTGGGGAGCAAGAAGTGGATGACTTAAGAGTGATTGCACGCAGTCGAGTGCTGGGCGATAGAAAAGGCGTATAGGTTGCTTCGTGGGAGCATCACATTGAACTTGTTGGCATAGCCAGGGTGATCCTGATGGAAGGCTCTCTATTCGTGCCCGAAGATCCTTCGCAGTTCGAAATGAAAGCGAAAGTCGAGTGATCTTCAAGTTGAATCGATGAGTTACAGCTCGAGATAGAAGTAACAGTGACTTACGATGCTGAGCGACAATAAAGAGTCGATGGAGGCCATACTCAAACTCGATTGCGAGCACCAGGATGCAAACTGCCATTCTTCGGCCGAGGCAAAGGGAAAGTACAAGTTTTCCCGCCGTTCATCCGCGTGTTCGTCCTGCCAGAACAAATCCCTAAACGTAGCTCCGCCGGCGTAAGAGTTGCTACTACCCGGATAGACTTCCGTGAAATTCTTGCGAGGGCCCGAGTCGTCCGCGTCAAGGTCCATCTGATATTCCGGATCGTTGGGTAAAGAAGGGTGATGGTCGTCATTTGCTTGAGAGTGTGAGGGGGATTGGAAACGAGTCGCTTCGTTAGAAAACTGACCGTCTTCTTGATAATCCTGCGGAGTGTTAGTGTGGTCCTGGAACCAATTAGTTCCGTAGCAAGGCCCTGTCGGTTGGTTCATGTGTCGAAGGACACTAGTCTCAGAACAGAACCTCTTGCCACACCGTGGGCAGCGGATGGTCTTGTGTCCTCCGCGATTTGTTTTCGCTCTGGGCATCGGCGCGGGAGGGGTTAAAGTCAAAACAAAATGTTTATTCGGACAATGACAGTAGTATAGGTTCAAGCCTATCGGCTCTTTTATGTAATTAAAACGTACCCACAATTCTCTCTCGAATATCATTATGAGCACCGCACCTCCCCATCCCAGTCCGGAGAATACCCAACCCCCATCGGACGAAATTTTTCATTTATCACCATTTTTGACACTCGACCACCATACCATTTCCCCCGTTTACCGCTCGGCCCAGGTCCCTGCAGATTCCGCCCAAATTCCGAGTCAGCAACAAATACCTCACAACTCCAACATCAACCCACTGACCTCCCCGCTCAACGAACAATGCCGTGAGACGCTGGACGACACTCTTTCTGAACCTCTCGACGGGGGGACTGATGATCCACCGGGACATAATGTACGTTCCTACCTCCCTTTCACTCATCCGGTTGCCTTCTGACGCATGGTTAGGAAATCGACAACGCACGCCACGTTGTTCCCTCTCCGCAAAACTCCAGAGAAGCCTATCTCTTATTGGAGGCCGCTCGAGCAGACCGTCGCATCCTTCTGGCCCGCAAGACACTCGCTCATCAAATTATTCACCGCAACGTTTTGGTTCTGCAATACAATAAGATGGTGTTGGACAGGACGGAGAATGATCTGCGTGCCGCGGATTGTTTCGTCGGGCACGTCCGCCTTTTGATTCGACAAAGTGGGCAGACCGCGGTGTTTGAGTATGCAATGCAGGAAGATCATACGTTGCATTCATCTGGTATTTTTCTTCGACAATTTGTCCTGTATCTCAACACTGAAACATTCTTCGTACAGAGCAACTATTACACCGCTCCTCGATCGACGTAGATCTCACATAGTTTGATTCATTGAAATATTGCTCATTTGTCATTCTACACAGTACATACATATACTCTTGTAGATACTGTACATGTATTATTTATGTACACGCTATCGTGCAATTTAGTGTTGTATTCATTACAGATACTTGGCGTAGTCCGAGTCACTGCTACATAGTACCCGCGGGCGTCGTGTGTTGCTAGCGGCATTGACGAAGAAGAGGGAGAGCTGTTGTCGTTGTCCGTCGTCTTGTCGGTGTGGTTGGTGGCGTGGTCGACTCCGAGGTCGTCTGGCGTCTGGTGGGTGAGTTAGGCAAAGGCAAAGGCAAAGAGAGGTTGGCACCCACCTCAACGTTTGATGTTGTCGTCAGTTGTCGTGTCGAGTCGATGTCGATGTGGCGTTGTTGTTGCATATGTTGTGGTCTGAGTCGTGTAGCCGAGGTTCGGGGCACGTCGGGAGAGGGAGAGGTGCCACAGAGGTGTCGTCGTCGTGGCTGGTGAGGAGTACTTAGTTCGGGGAATTTAGGCCGCGGGGGCGGATAGGAACCGCTGACGTCAGCTCGCGAGCCGCGACTTCTCGCGGGGAATCCGGCTGATGCCGAGGCGCGACGTTCGAAAACTTTCCCGCGCACCAGACGTGCGCACCGATCACTCTTCGCACCGAGGCCCTTATCCACCTGCCACCGCCGACTTCTCCGACTCTTACCTTACTGTAGATATCCGTCCAGAGACACCCACTGTTTCGGAATCGCGTCCAATTCCACGTGCGTACGCCCCGCCTTGTCAATAAACACACTCGGAAGACGTCGTTCATCCTCTCTCGTCCTCCCCACCCAACACACAGAACACACTCCAAACACATCCCGCTCCCTGGTGGAAAGTCCTTCCTCTGCTTCCTTGACGACCTCCCTGGCAGTCTTCCATGTTCTCCCTGATAGTTGCAAAGTGTCTCGAACTCCTTCACCTTCCCAGGTCGCATTCGTCCGACTACTCCCCGCCACGCTCCGCGGGTCAGCTTGACCTCGTCCTTCCCCTTTCGACCTCATCACAGTCCACATTCGGTGACGCCCTGAACGACAAGGCTGGTGCTACTTCACAGGGCTTCATCACCTGCACGCGGTACACATGCACCACAGCCTCAGCGTGGCATGTCTGCGGCGTTCCTGCGCCCGCCCAACTCCCCATCAAAGGATCCTACGCCGAGCATTAGCAGGTTGCAAGGTCGCAGATTCGTTCAGAGCGTCGTCCAAGCGAGTGACAGGCTCCGTTCTGACACTCACTCAAGCCCATCCGCCGCCTCGAAGCATGTATTCCCTTCTTCGTCGCCTGTACCAAGCCAGGGTCAGGTAGTTGGTGAGGTACGGGAGAAAGGTGCCAGATGCGCTTCGGTTCTTGATCGGTGGAATCCCTTGATGAATGCCAACGGTGACGATACACCGTCACCTCCACTTCCTGCCGCCAAAACCGCTACGCCGACACGGGCTTCCTCTGCACATGTGAGCATCAGATTAGGACAAGGACAGGACGTCTCGGTTGTCAAGACGCATGATACGGGACGGCGGTTCTTGATCGGTGGAATCCCTTGATGAATGCCACGTTACGGTGACGATACGCCGTCACCTCCACTTCCTGCCGCCAAAACCGCTACGCCGACACGGGCTTCCTCTGCACATGTGAGCATCAAATTAGGACAAGGACAGGACGTCTCGGTTGTCAAGACGCATGATACGGGACGGTCTGTGCGCAGCGCAGTTTCCACCCCAGCGATACCCAAGACGCCGCAGAAAAGAACGGACGTGTTACCTGGCCAAGATACGAAAGAGAAGCTTGGATCCTCGAGCACGTTGATATCCTACATCAAGCCTATCAAGACTGGGGATGACCCTGTTATACCTGAACGTAGACGAATTGGGCGTCAAAGCATCAGAAGGGGGAGTCCATGGTGGAGGGTGACGGGGGCTGTCGGAGGCGGTGTGAATCAAGGGGCTGGAACTGGAGCCAATGCGCTCGCGGGCAAAGGGGTTGGGTCGGATCGAGGAAGACGTTGTCGACGAGCTTGCGTCGAGGATGAACGGGGTGGATTCAAGTTCGGGACTCGCCGATTGATGACTCGGAAGTGTTGAGTAGTCCTGGTCAGGATCCCCATGCCGAGGAATGGGTCGAATGAGAGCAAGAGACGCAAGACAATGCCTTTCTAGTAGGGGACTAACTCGGGCTTGTGCATCACTAGTCATGGCGTACTGGTTGTCGACAAATTAGAACAGTGGGTGGTGGCCCGGCCCCGGGCCGACAAGTAGGGACGATGTCACGCGGGTAACCGTGACAATGTAGTACTATGTAGTATCAATCAAGTACAGTACTAGTTATGTCATCCGAATCAGTGAATGATATCGAGTTGATTTGAGAGGGAAACACTTTGCCAGATTAGTCCCATGGTAGGAGACTGTAGGACAACATTGACACAGGATTGACAGCATGCACAAGTCCCCAGTCGAAAATATCAAAAGGCCCAGGCTATGACACTATATCCTAGAATAGGATAGATTATGACAGATTGTATCTCGGGTAGGTAACTGTCATCTCTTGTGGGCCAAAGGCAGGTTTGCTGATGTTGAGCAGGATGGTTGTCAGTGAACGGAGGCTTCGACGGCAGACGTATTGTTCCAGCGTGGCGTCTGGTAGTAATGTTAGCGTACTGTATTACAACGGACTCGGCGTCGTGTTGGCGGATGAGTGTTCGACTCGATGTACTCGTAATACATAGTCCCCGTGCCCATCTCGACGTCCGAGTCATTGCACGCAAAATGCTCACCGTCAGTCCAGCCCTCCCTTTGCACTCTGCCGGGCGAATGTACCAGTCGCTCCCTCGATCTTCTCGATCTTGAGCAGGATGGTTGACAGTGGACGGAAGCTTCGACGGCAGACATATTGTTCCAGCGTGGCGTCTGGTAGTAATGTTAGCGTACTGTATTACAACGGACTCGGCGTCGTGGTGTTGGCGGATGAGTGTTCGACTCGATGTACTCGTAATACATAGTCCCCGTGCCCATCTCGACGTCCGAGTCATTGCACGTAAAATGCTCACCGTTAGTCCAGCCCTCTCTTTGCACTCTCCCGGTCGAAAGTACCGTTCCCTCGCTCGATATTCTCATTCTCATTCTTGAGCTTGAGGAGACGGGCGCGTCGACGGAGAGATGTCGTGCAAGCGTGGCGTCTGGTAGTAATGTTAGCGTACGGTATTACAACGGACTCGGCGTCGTGTTGGTGGATGAGTGTTCGACTCGATGTACTCGTAATAGTCCCCGTGCCCATCTCGACGTCCGAGTCATTGCACGCAAAATGCTCACCGTTTTTCCAGCCCTCCCTTTGCACTCTCCCGGGCGAATGTACCACTCACTCCCTCGATCTTCTCGATCTTGAGCAGGATGGTTGACAGTGGACGGAGGCTTCGACGGCAGACATATTGTTCCAGCATGGCGTCTGGTATTAATGTTAGCGTACGGTATTACAACGGACTCGGCGTCGTGGTGTTAGCGGATGAGTGTTCGACTCGATGTACTCGTAATACACAAGTCCCCGTGCCCATCTCGACGTCCCAGTCATTGCACGCAAAATGCTCACCGTTTTTCCAGCCCTCCCTTTGCACTCTCCCCGGCGAATGTACCAGTCGCTCCCTCGATCTTCTTGATCTTGAGCAGGATGATTTTCAGTGGACGGAGGCTTCGACGGCAGACATACTGTTCCAGCGTGGCGTCTGGTATTAATGTTAGCATACGGTATTACAACGGACTCGGCGTCGTGGTGTTAGCGGATGAGTGTTCGACTCGATGTACTCGTGATACACAGTCCCCGTGCCCATCTCGACGTCCGAGTCATTGCACGGAAAATGCTCACCGTTTGTAGAGCCCTCTCTTTGCACTCTCCCGGGCTAATTTACCGTTCGCTCCCTCGACGTTCTCGTTCTTGAGCAGGATGTTTTCCTGGGCGCGTCGACGGGAGAGACATTCTTCAAGCGTGGCGTCTGGCGGTTGTGTTAGCGTAAGCTATTCCAATGGATAAAGAGTTGCTGCCGGGTGAATTGGATGGACAACGGGGGGAAGGGGAGATACAATGTTAGGAAGCTCATAGCGACGTACTTGTGACCAAGGACAATATTCAAATCGCCGCCTCCATGCTGCGCCTTATCCTCTTCATCCGTTTTGCCTTACATCCCGCGTTATCGACACCCCTCCCAACGCAGGTGGGCGAGGTGGGGAGGGCGAGGCCCAGGGTGAGGGAATGAGATGACGTTGCGACGCAGCCGTTCATAGACGTTATGTTGAAAGGCACGTACTACCAATTATTGTTGAAGAGTCCGACGCGGCAAACTCCGGAACGATAGATTATGTTGATCAAGTACACATCACCGAAACCTTGCCGAGCAACGTACATACTCTACAAGCAAGCTGAGTCCTTCGGACGTGGATCAACTATAGTAAAAAAATTGTGTAGTCACAGTATACCTCAAACTTCAAAGGTACAATTGGCATCTCTATCTACTACGCACACTGGCAGCCGCGTCGCACTGCTTTCGATTGCTAATAGTAACCGGCGAAATCTGGTAAGACAGCTCCGAGGGTCCAACTCTTGTCTATGATACAAAAGCAGCCGACGCAAAAAGCAAACTTTCACGATCAAGAATGGTAGATCTTCGACATTTTCATGAGCTGAATTGGATTCATCGCGGTCGATACGAGGTTTGTGATCGTCTGTATGACAGTCACGGTAAGGTCGGTGGGAACAAGCCGATCTGCTTTTCCGGCCAACGCCAGCGCCGCAGTGCTAGGATGTGTAGCTGGGATGCCATTTCCATCTCATCGAGCAATTCTTGCAGAAGGAGATGTCAAATTGACCTCTGCCGTGCAGTCAAGTCATAACTTCGTCGCGAGCGAACAAGCAAGCTGTTGTTCTAGACCAAACTATAGCCCCCAAATACGTCAACGAGAGGACAAAACTGAATCGTTGTATATTTAGCGTAAAGTGGAAGGGAACAGCATCATTGGACGCCGATACCGGAACCTGGTTGGCGACACCGGGGAACAGCTCGCTGATGGCGATTCTGCCGGTAGAACGGGATACATGGAGTCGAGCCGGTGATCTGCTTGTGAGAACGTATGCTATAAAACTTGTGGCAGAAATTTGCAGTGGAAACTGCTTGCGCATCATCCAGGGCTACCCATGACGTTGAGCATATATTGCCAGTGGAAGGAAGGTATTAACATCGGCGTCGAGCGATTCAATAGACAACTAGTTCACATCATCCGGAACGAATTTCGCCACGACCCCATCCATGATATCATTCCAACTTGAAATGGTGAAATATTCCGAGTCTGCCTTGCCAAGCTAAGAAGGGGATAAGCGACCCGGTGAAAAGCATGACACAGTGGATACATACAAGTCTTTGGTGCCGCATCTGCTGGATTCCAAAAGAACGCTTTTGATCTTCTCCCCAGAGACTAGAATGGGATCTTTGGGTGTAACACCGATTTCCTCGCAATGACGATCATAAACGTCGCCCAATGTCGCGTAAGATGAGTCGTTCTAAAGCAAGCGAAGATTTGGGCGCCGCAGGATGCTTACGAGACTCCTTGTGCGCAAGACTCTACCCTGTCCGATCTTGTCTTAGGAAGGAGACCAATGTCCCATTAAATATGCGGTACCTGTATCACGACGACAATGGCGCTCAGACGGAAGTTGTACAGAGAACGAAACTCTCGAATGAAATATTGAACCTGGCCAGTAGTGGCCATTGGATCAACAATTCTCAAACTTGGGACCGAATCCTTGAATACGAACAAAGTTTTGGTTGCAACCTTTGTCCCGAAAGGATCGATTGAGCACTCCTTGGAGCTGGAACATGTGAATGCCTCTACTTCTCAGGAGACGGGCGCGTCGACGGAGAGATGTCGTGCGAGCGTGGCGTCTGGCATTAGCGTTAGCATACGGCATTACAACGGACGCGCCGTCGTGGTGTTGGCGGATGGGTGTTGGACTCGAAGTACTCACCCATAATGGTGCCCATCTCGACGTCCGAGTCATTGCAAGAACAATGCTCACCTATTGTCCAGTCCTTCCTTTGTACTCTCCTGGGCTAGACGGTTTTCAATAGATGGGCGCGTCGACGGGAGTAGTTTTGTTCAAGCTTGGCGTCTGGAAATAGTGTTAGCGTACGGTAGTAGCACGGACTCGGCATCTTGGTGTTGGCGGATGGGTGTTCGACTCGAAGTAATCGCCCATAATACACCGTCGCCGTGCCCATCTTGACGTCCGAGACAGTGCACGCAAAATGCTTACCGTTTGTCCAGCCCTCCCTTTGCACTCTCCCGCTGGATGTTCCGTTCACGAGCTTGATGATTTTCAGTCGACGGGCGCATTGACGGGAGAGATATTCTTCAAGCTTGGCATCTGGAAAAGTTGGCGTTAGCGTACGGTAAGACAACGGACTCGGCGTCGTGTCGTTGGCGGATGAGTGTTCGACTCGAAGTCCTCGTGATACACCGCTCCCCCCCATCTCGACGTCCGAGTCATTGCACAAACAATGCTCATCGTTTGTCCTGCCCTTCCTTTGCACTCTCTCGGGCTAATGTACTATTCCCTCGCTAGATGTTCTCGGTCTTGAGCTTCATAGGTTTGACACGTTCTTTGCAGACGGGTGCGTCGACGGCAGATGCTGTTCACAGTTCAAGGTTGGCCCATCTGGCGTAGACGTTACCGTATGTCAATGGACTCCGAGTCGGAGGGCTGTACTCGCCTCTCAGTCGTCATCGTACTGCGATTCCGAGTCAGACGGTGGATGGAGCATACCCTGTCCTAGTTGTCGTGTGAAAAATGCTCACCTTGGAATTTGGAGGCATCCAGCGCTGACCCGGTTACTTTTCAGAAGCAGACCCAAACGTCGTGTGACTTATGAGCTACTTAGAGAGTGGGCATTATCTACTAACTTGAAGTTACAGAATGGCCCATCATAATATCTCGCAACAACTGGAAGAACTTTGGACTCGAATGCAACTTGGACGACCATAAATCACTAGGTTACTCCTGATTTGTCGGCGGTGCTCATCAGCAGCGAGGCTATGTTTCCAGTTAAATCCCATCTGAATGAGCCGTACTTCACTGACTTTCTATCTTCATCATCCCTAGAACTCGTAATCGTCAACAACATCTACATATGCACCATCCCATCCCTCAAGATCCGCATAGTCTAAAATTGCCTCCGACTCGCAGTCGGACTCTTCTGATTCTTCGTCTAGCTCAGAGTCAGATTCGTCTGAATTGGAATTCCCAGACCCAAAATCGCCATGATCTAACTCCAGAGAGTCTGTCGGGAGTAATGAAGCACTGCCGTGGCTTGCATCGTTTTCCATATCACATTCATTCGAATTTGCAGGTGTCTGGCTCGGCGGTGGAGTCCGAATTACAGATCCGGATACCGGCGGTGTATGCGAGTACGCGTGTCCGATACCAAGTCGGAAGTGATACCTCATGACCATATCACGGTCAGCAAAGCTACCAATATATTTAGTGAGTGGTTTGTGGCAACGACCCGAACTTACCGATTAATATAGTAGCATTTCCAATCGTCGGAATCTCCTGCGCATTTGGACATTGCGACTCCATCAGGGTGAAGTTGGCCGTCCGCGAACGACGGAATGGCGTGACACGCTCTGAGAACATCTGCAGGGTTGACAAACCCAAATGCATCCTCGTGAGCCATCGGAAGGAATCTGACTCTATCCAGAGAATGTTGGTCCCAGCCAAGAGTCGCACTGCGGTCCTGTAAGATTTCAAACCACCGCACCCATAAAAATTCAATCCGTTGTGACCGAAAGTTCTTCGATCCCGGCCCGACATATATGACATTGGCGTGGAACACCCCCAATACCCGCGCGTAGCAGAACGGGTGATGATTGCAATCCTGACCAGACAACATCATGACATCCCGCTTGTCGGTGCCAGGATTGACGGTGTCGAATTCGCGTTGAAGGTCGTATGTTGTATAGTTGATTCGAAGCAGGCGATGGCGGTAAATTTTGTTTCCGTTAAACAGCACATAATTTAGTTGCGACAAATGGAGAGCATGATGATCAACTGAAAGATCAGCACTAGTGTCCTTATCCGGAGACGAGGCGTGCTCAAGGTCGGTAGCCATATCTCGGTGGATGAATGCAATGCGCGGAAGGATATGGGCCTTGAGCTTGAGAATAAAATCCTAGGTCGTCTCCCATGAGCTCAGTGATCCAGCATGTAAACGCGGGGACTTACTTTAGTTGCGGGATCCTCGAGATTGATTTGTACAAATCTTGTAAGTTCTTCCGGAAAATTCTGCGACTGGCCAATCACATGATGTTCGTCAGGCTGGTTGGGTACAGGGTCTGCTAGGCGGAGTGCAGCACGTTTTGCACGAATGCGGTGAATCCGAGCTTGCCGCCGTTCTATGGACGCCATCTGCGACACATAAGATTTCCGGCTAGTCCTGGCGAACCGACTTTTGCTGGTGCGGTGCTCAAGTTCACCCTACCACCCCGTGCACAGTGTTAATTTCATTCACATAATTAAGATGGGGCACATACGGCTTGCGTCGAATAGGAATCCGTAGTTCCGTACGTTCTAATCTGTGCCGGGTAATCAGCGAGAGCGTGGAACTTATAGGTTTGTAGGTTGAGTGCTTTCAGTTGCCGTGTCTGTGAATTGGAGGCAATTTCCTGGAGCGATTTGCCTTGACTTCGCTGTGCTCGTCGTCGTAGTCGGGTTTGAGCTTCACGAGGTAACTCCTTCGTTGTAAAATTGGGACAGGTAGCAGAAGAAAATTCACGAATGCGGTTACCAAGATCGTGGGTCACCACATCCAAGATATTCAATGTTTCATCGGTGTGCAAACGCATCTTAGCTAAACCGTGCCAATGGGAAAGGACAAATAACAAGTGTAGCACTTGAGTATTGTAGGGTTCCGGG
This sequence comes from Boletus coffeatus, assembly GCA_038092175.1. NCBI lineage: Eukaryota > Fungi > Basidiomycota > Agaricomycetes > Boletales > Boletaceae > Boletus > Boletus coffeatus. Next base: position 19,304 of record JBBPPS010000053.1, read on the forward strand.
AGCAGTCCTGAAAAAACAGGTATAGAACACTACCAGTTCTGTTACCAAGAGTAGTTTCATGTACGGAAAGCAAAGTTTACCTACCTGAAGTACGTCTTCAAAGTCTCGTGCTGCGAACTTCTTCATCTCTGAAACGTTCTTCCGAAACCGTCGAATAGTGTCTCGACCAAAAGTGGGTACCTGACGAAAGCTTCTCCGAGTCAAGGTGAGGCAACAGGTCTCAAAACGATTGTAATCTTCTCACCGGCGATTGAGTTCAGCCAGGGAGGTTCCCTTCAGGCTATCTACTATGCGGAGTAGGTGGATAAATATTGCTTTCCAAACTCCAAGCTCGAATTCATGGAGCAAATCAACAACCAGCATGAGAAAGAGATCAAACCCAGTCCGGCCTAGCCGTTCTGAAAACGAATTCTAAACCAAGAATGTTAACCCCATTCCAAAGGAGGAGAGAACTCTCACTATTGTTGGAACTAGGGATTCAGGCTTGAGGACTGCTTCGACTTGAACGGTATCAACAACGTATTGTTCCTCGTAAATTAAATGTCGTGCCAACGTAATCTTCGCACGTCGGTCTTCAGTGTCATGACGCGATAGGGCATCCCGTTGCAACATGTCAGCGGCAGTAGCCACATTGTGGAGCTTGTCCTTTGGAGTAAGACATCTCGGACATGGGCAACCGCCAAGGTTCCGGATGCTAGCAATGAGCACTCTAAGGCATATGAGTTAGTCCGTCTCAAACAAAATAACATAACCTACTTCTCAGGGTAATCTGCAGAATATGTAAAGATGCGAGGGAATAAACGCCTCTGGATACCATCCCCACACATCAACACCACACCGTGTTCATAAGCTTGAAGAAACTCGTCATCGAGTATATCTTTCCACTGTGCATGAAAAAGTTCACGATGACAATGAGTAACTAAACGATCACCTGGTGGCTTGTCACTTCCAATATGCTCCATTAAAAAATCTCTGAATTCATCCGGAAGCTAGTTTGAAGCTATGAGAACCAAATCTTCACGAAGAGTGAACACGTACAGTTTGGAAGTAAGCTGCGTGCGAGCAGAGATTTGCAGTCGGGCTGCACCGTTGATATTTTGATTCGTTCCCGAAGAAAATATACAGGGGCCACAGTTTGGCATCGCCAAATGAGGTTAGGTGGGTTGCATCAGACCAGAACATGAGTGCAACAATGCGCCGAGGCAAGTTACAATCTGGATCTGGAACCGCGTCCTGCAATTCGCGATGAGCTGTAACGAAGGCTTGAGAATAGAAGAGTTCGCCGTAAACCCTAATGTCGTCATCCACAGAAGAACGTTTCCACCGCAAATGATAAGGCTCGAACCGAAAAGATCGACAGCGCAAAGGGTCCGAGAGCTTGTCCCGGATTATCGAGAGAAGTGACCGGCGGTAGAAATTGGAGATGGTGTAGTCCCTCGGACCAGGATGTAGAGAACGTCGGGGAAACGGGACAGAGATTGTAATATTTCTCCTCATCCAACCATCTTCCTCGGCTAACCAGTGTTGCGAGTCTAACTCGTCCATGTGACTTGAGGATGCTCCGAAGGTGGTGTGGACATCTAGACAGCCGAGATCACGGTCAATTGAAGCCCAATTGGTATAACGCAGGTCCTCAGAACGAAAGTCCACGTTCCCAATGATCCTAATAAGCTTTTCAAAACCTGATTTAGACTTGTGAACACCCTGATTCCAATACCAATCGCCGATCAGCCACGAATTCTCGTTAGGATATGGATGGAAGGGATTGGATAGCTGAGGTGTCTCGGTAGCGACTTCTAATTGAGGTACCAGAGGTGGGTCACCGCACTGATCCTCAGGATCATTGATGGGAGTGCAGTTTTGATCATATATGCGAAACAATCCGAACGAATTTATTTGAGTGACCAGGGTAGCGCGGTCTTGCTGTTGGGGGAGTTGGACACTCTGCGGCGTGCTCGCCGAGTTCGGTGACGGGTGGTCAGGGGTTGGCGGAACCAAGGTAACAACGGAAAGTTGAGAGCCCGAACTCGCAGAAACGTCGGGCTGGAATGTGTCCTGTGGAGGTAGGGGTAGCGGCGGTTCTGGGAGCATATCCCGGAAACGCTTTGGAAG
>JBBPPS010000054.1:0-21394 GCA_038092175.1 Boletus coffeatus
CCACGAAACGAAGGAATGTCGAATGAGTCACTACATGATGAAGTCTTGAGGTTGTTTTCCAAGTTCGCAGAGGTATTACTCGAGTAGCGGCATATGGGTATCATGATTATTATCATCATCATTCTATTCATGGTGGCTACATATCAGACGTGATCGTGAGGGGATTGTCGTCGTGCAAGACACCTTAGTCGTTGGAGCCTGCCACTAGAATTGTATCTGGTGGGTGCCTCTTGCGGATCTCAATCATCTCAGGTGCTCAGGCGACAGGTCGGACACGTAGGTACTTCATAGCCAGACGCAGCACAACTTGAATGAAAAGGTGAATAAATCAAACTGACGCTCCGCACGGCCTCCCGCCGGAGACACCAGATTTCCATTCTTGTCAGATGCTTCTTTTTTGGCTCAACATTTTCGTTTTTCTTTTTCTTTGTGCAAAAACAAGTTGATGAAATCTGTTTTGTTCTTCCCCGGTTTGTTTTTCTTTTTTCTTTTTTCGCAAATTTTGAGCCATGATACAAATTTCAACTGACGAAATTCTTTCTCATTTTTCTAATTCAAAAACAAATTGACGAAATCCTTTTCTTTTCTTTTTGTCCAGTCCGGTCCCCCATACTCAAGCGTCACATTGAATCGTCTGTATGCTACCATCCCACTCGACCGAGATACTCTCGATGTATAATGATGTAATTCCTGGTTTTGCAGATTCAGAATCTGTCGTTGAGGTCCGAGACCACTGACACGAGCTAGATGCAAAGTAAGTTTTTCATGAAGGAACTGCGGGCTTTGAGGACCACCATGCAACACTCATTCATGCATTTGACGATGATCTCAGGCTGCCACTTGAGGACAGTGCAACGACGACGAAACGGCAGCTGAAAGATTGAGTCCCGTGATGTTTCTAGAAAAGATGGGTGTCTCTGATCCTGAGAGTGTCAGACTCAGCGGTCGGACGTTCAAGTACTGCTGCTGCATCATTGCGTAGGCTTATCCCTCGCTCTTCGACCGGTCCTGACCTTATCGTACATCATGCATTATACATCACAGCCGATAAGCGAATATGACAATATTAATCCTTTCCCTGGTATGTTATGCATGTATCCTCTGTTTCTCCCGTGCGGGATTGGTGGCTTTGAGAACAAGTCCAGACCGACTGCTTTGACATTTCAAGTTGCAGCACGTTCAGTATTTGATCAATATTCCGGACCGTATGAGATTTGGTTATTAGAGTCAGAGCGCCGCAACGATTTGTTACTTAAATCACGTGCGAATTTAAACCCAGCCTAACTTTATCCCTCGAAGCTCTGCGACAGCCTGAGAAGACTGAACAAACGAGCGAAAAAAAAAGGAAGTAGTTGAAACAAACCTTATCCCACTGTCCTCTTTTCGGGTTGGCTTAACTGATGAGCTGATAATCAAAATTACCCATCGCCGCGTTATCGCCGAGCGGGAGATACGGTGAACGGTCGAACGGGACTTGGAGCCAATGGATCAATGGCTACACACTATCACAACTACATATGGCTACACACTATCACAACTACATAGTAGTACATATCGATATACCATCAGATAACAGATGAGTCCTACGACGACGCTACACTGGCCGGGAGAAAAAGTCGTCACAGAATTTAAAACTCCCCCGTCGTGCGACTGTCCGACTCAATCGTGGAGAAAGAAGGTAGAAAACGGGAAAGCGAAAAAAGAAAAGAACGTCTTACCAAACGGAGAAGCGGCTGAGTGAACACGTGTTTCAGCCAGCGAGGCAGACTCTCAGATCTTTCAGACCTCTTAGAAGGCCCGCGCAACGTGAAAACAGGTTTGAACGAGCCCACAAGGTCGGGTAAAAGTAAACGATTGATAAGACTGTTCAAACAAAATCCCCGGCAGCGGAACGAAGTTCCAAAAGAACCGGGTTGCGCTGTTGGTGAAACTCATCACCACCCTCTGGTCCTGAGGCGCTGACGCACGTGGAACGATTTGGATCGAACAAGACTGCCGAGATCTTCAGCTGATGACGGGGTAGGAAAGAGATCCAACGAGGGTGCAACACATGACTCTCGATTCTCGAAAGTCAAGATAAGTTCATAATCCAACAAACTGTTAGCCCAGCTCGAATCATAATATTTACCTCATTGTGAACTTCTCCCTCGCAGTCTGCAGTCTCTCGGGACCCTTTGAACTACGATGATGCACCAACGGAAGGCATCGGGAGGGTGCTGGAGATCGTGAGGGGGCAAAGATCGAATGCAGGCAAGTGCTCGATGCTTGCAAGATTGGTATGTATCTCCTCTTTCGTCCACGCCGCACCCCATCCTCTGTCGCGCTCGCGCTCACTATGCTCCTTCTCTGAAGCAAACAGACACATTTTCGACTTTCAAAACCGTTCACTTTTCCGAGAATATCGATTTATGGGTGATTGCGGGCGGAAGGGATTGAAGTAAGTTCAATTCCATGGACTCTGCTTTCATCTCGACTGTCGGTAGCCATATGATCGTTTTCGCGTGTTCTCCTTGCCAGTTGGCGAAAATGCGTGATGGGGTTTTGACCACTGAGATGGTAAGTTTACTCTGTTGAATGCGTCTCATTGGGTTCACGACGGCCCAAGGTACATTCACGCCAAGGTTTGCATCATCGTCGACAATTATCGGAAGTGCACACGTCAACGAGTGATCGAGATTCTGAATCGCTGTCATCCAAGATACGATACTCACATGATTGATAGGTATGCTGCGATTGCCCTTGTTCTATGCTGAGCGCTCAGGTGATTTCACTAGATGCACAACGACAGAATGTCTGTTCAAAATGGGGCGATTTGCACACACCCTCTGGGTCCGATTGATGCGAAAACATGTCGGAGTTTACCAAGGAAATGTCATGCATGTAATTGTCGAAATATCGAAGCGAGTGCGATGGGCGCTGGAATATCTCAAAGGTGCAGGAGATGCTGAGGCGCTTGTTACCTGGATTGAGAACCATAGAGGAGAGCGACAGTTGACGTGGTGCGTGCACAATGTGCGTGACAACGCCATGGTTTTGACTATCTGGCCCGTCATAAGAGCAGAGTCTGCGTCGAAAAAAACGACTATCATGGCAATTCGCACTCGCATTGTAATCTTTGTTGATCGAAGATCGAATGCAGCGCCCGGGGTAAATTCAACAAGATGAACTTGTGATCCCATCTGACAATGACGACGACTTTGCCATGTTACAAGTATATTCTTTCCTTTTCCGAGTCGCTTACTACCGGCGCGGGCAGTCTCTTTGATTAGGATGCAAACTCCGGGCGGAAGTTACCGGGTCAGCCACTCATGCAGACCTCCATCGATGGCGATGCTGGTTTCACACAACTTTGCGTTTGCGGCCGAACCTTCAGCGACGTTGGTGCTTTCACTCGCCACGAGAAGGGATGTCAAAAAGGCAGGAAGCGTCTTTCTGGCGCTCTTGCGAAAGCAAAACAAGTCTTCGCTGCCAAAAGAGCTCGACTTCAAGTTCATTCCGGCGGGAACCCAACTTCAGAATCACTTGATGGTGAACGGTCGGAAACCTTCTCCGCTGCTCCTCGTACCTCAGGTTCTCTTCGGGACCGGTCGCTCTACGATTTTACCCAGGTGAGCATGAAATTCTTTTTCCCTGTTCGATCTTGGTGAACAAATCAACTACTCTTAGATGGACCTACCACAGCAGCAACTCGTAGACGACGGACTCCCTTCGGCTCTGCCCAGGCTGCACCGCACGAGCTGCAGAAAATTTCCAGATGTGCTTCCAGAACCACTATTACCGGTTCCACCTCCCGAAGCAATTGCTCCTGCGCATAGGTCTTCAGCGCCAGACACGAGTAACCCAGTACCTTCATTTCAGACTGTTCGTTCTGTCCACGTAGTACAATCCGCTCGGTCCCTCTACGCGTCGGTGCGCAAACTATTCAAAACGCAGGTGAACAAGTTTGGCCTGTTCCGCACATACAACTCCAACTGCCCTCCTCGCTATGACCCAGAAGACCCCTACTCGGTCGAGAATATGTGTTCTCCACGAATCGACCCGGAACTACTCGGCACAGAGCTCTCAACTGCTTACTCTGGGAATATATTCTATCCTTATCCCAATGAGAGTTCCATGCATCTTGGAAGCTGGTACTGGAACCAAGGGGCTCAAAAGTCGAAGGGGAACTTCAAAGAATTACTCAACATCATCGGTAACCCCGCCTTTTCGCCCTCGGCTGTGTCAGAGGCTGCGTGGGGTACCATCGACCAGCAGCTCGGCCGCAATAAATTTGACGGTGATACTCCGGAGTGGTTGGGTGAGGATGATGGATGGAAATGTTCATCCGTCTCCATATCGGTCCCGTTTCACAGTCGGTCGAGGAATCCAGGAGCCAAAGACTACAAGGTCGAAGATTTTTACCACCGTTCACTCGTTTCCGTTATCAAGGAAAAGATAACGAATCCAGTCCATGCATCACTATTCCACCTCGAACCATACGAACTACGATGGCGCCCGCCTCATAAAGACCACGACCTCAGGATCTACGGCGAAATTTTTACATCCCCTGCATTCCTCGAGGCGCATCAGACTCTACAAGATGCACCTACAGAGCCCGGCTGTGACCTTCCTCGGGTCGTTGTCGCTTTGATGTTCTGGTCTGACTCAACGCACTTAACTGCCTTTGGCGATACTAAGCTCTGGCCGCTATACGTATTTTTTGGTAATGAGTCGAAGCACCGAAGAAGCGAACCTTCAAACGGTCTCTGCTCTCATGCTGCATATTTCCAAGTGGTGGGTACTTATATTGTTTTTCCCAAGCGGCAATCTGACTCCTCGTTAAGCTGCCAGACGAATTTAAGGAATTCCTAGTGGAACATTTAGGCAACAATGGTGCAACTGAGACACTCCATACTCATTGCCAACGAGAGCTGTTCCACGAGCAGTGGAAAATACTGCTTGATGAAGAATTCACAGTCGCCTATCAGCACGGGATTGTGATATTGTGCTGTGACGGAGTTAAGCGGCGATTCTATCCTAGGATATTTACATATTCCGCCGACTATCCCGAAAAGTAATGCATTATTCATCTTAATTTAGGCTCTCTACTGAAAACAATCATATTTGAACAGGGTCTTGATCGCCTGTATACGCAACCTTGGGATGTGCCCTTGTCCGCGGTGTATGCTCCCCATGGCATCTGTCCCTGATATGGGTACGGAACAGGATATGTCTCAACGGTGCCTATTGGCTCGGGTTGTTGATAACAATCAGCAGAACAAGATACTGGATGCACGGCGTTTGATATATGAGAACAATTATGCCGTCGGCTCCCCACTCATCCAAAAGCTCCTGAGGGATGAGTCTCTTATACCCACTTCGGTAAGCGTGTCGGATATGCTTAATAAGTCAGTCAATTCATGTTGATTTGTGCAGAATGCTTTTTCAGAAAAACTTCACGCATTCGGTTTCAATCTTTTTGTGATGCTCGTAGTTGACTTATTGCATGAATTCGAACTAGGCGTTTGGAAGGCCATTTTCACTCATCTCTTACGCATCCTTGACAGTTTGAAAGGGAACAGGTTACAAGAGCTTGATAGAAGGTAAGTCCAGTCGGGTGGTTTGCTATTCCGAGTACTAATGTATTCCCATCCACAGGTATCGATTAGTTCCCACGTTCGGGCGAGACACAATTCGTCGGTTTTCGAAGAACGCTTCGGAGATGAAACGACTGGCTGCCCATGACTTTGAAGATCTTCTCCAGGTACGTCGATTTGGTGGCTGCTGTATGGGCTGTGACGCCTCCGACTGAAATGATCTTCACAGTGCGCTCTTCCTGTTTTTGAAGGTTTACTTCCAGATCCCCAGAATGTGGTCGTACTGACGCTTCTATACCTCCTCTGTCATTGGCACGGGTTCGCGAAATTGCGAATGCATACCGATGAGACGCTCCGATTGATGGATGACCTGACGAAATCTCTTGGAGATGCCATTCGTACTTTCGAATCTGACGTATGTCCTGCATTCACCACCAAGGAATTAAAGCGTGAGGCACAGGGGCGCCAACGTCGCCAGGCTCGCGCTCGATCCCAGCGAGAGGGTGCGGGCTCCACTGCCACTGTTTCCACGCGAAAAACAAAGGCCTTCAACCTCCGAACCTATAAATTCCATGCACTCGGTGACTACACAACATGTATCAGAATGTTTGGAACCACCGACTCTTACTCGACACAGCCGGTGAGTACATTGAATGCATTCTGACTCTCAATAACACGGGCCTCAGGGTGAACGGGAGCACAGAGTTGGGAAGGGAAGATACGCTCGCACAAACAGAAAGGAGTTTGTCCGTCAACTCACTCAGATCGAGCGACGGGAGGCCAGAATCCAGCGAATCCGCAACTCTCTGAGAAGCAGCAATCCGTTGGAACCTGTCCCGAGCATGCCGGACGAACGCTACAATATCGGGAAATCACAACACAGTCCAGTTGACCTTCTTCGGTTCACCAGCCAAAATGCAGATGATCCAGTCATAGCGGTATGCATCAATTTTACTTGGTACTTTACTCCCGCCTAATTAATGCTGTAGGACTTCATCCCGAAACTAAAGCACCACATTTACCCTCGGATTAGGGCAATTCACATGGGTGCTTCAGAACCAAATACTGGTTTCCACCCGCTACCAGGCTTAGACAACAGTTACAGTGCATCGGAGGCGACCACCAATCATGTAGTGTTCAAAGGTGGTCGTATCTACCAGCACCATGTCCTTCGGGTCAACTATACTACCTACGACGTCAAGCGCGGTCAGGATAATTTCAACCCGAACAGCCAACATCGTGACATAATGATGCTGGCTGAAAAGCGCGAGGGGGAGTCACGAAACATTTCGGATCGCTTCTGTTACGCGCGGATCGTTGGTATCTATCACGCGAACGTCCAATATATTGGCCCCGGTGTCAAAGACTACAACCCACGTCGACTAAACTTTTTGCACGTGAGATGGTTCGATCCGGTCCCATCAGACGCACAACATGGAGTGGCACTCGATATGTTGCGACTTTCTCCGATGAACGCCGAGGACGCATATGGGTTTATTGACCCCGCCGATGTATTGCGAGGTTGTCACATCATTCCCGCCTTCGCAAAAGGACAGATGAGACCAGCCGATGCTGTGACATCCCCTTTATCAAAAGATTCTTATCACTGGAAATATTATTACATCAACAAGTAAGGACGCAGTTTTGATATCTCAAGCAAATTTTCACTGACGCTACTTGCTACTATCCAAAGGTTCGTGGATCGTGACATGTTAATGAGATATCATTGGGGTTTCGGTGTGGGCCATAGTTACTCACATGTTCGGGACAACGACACGAATGAAGCCGACTCCACACAAGCCAGCTCACAAGGCTTGTACTCCTGTTCATCCACATTGAACATTGAAGCTGCTCTTGGTACTTCACAGGTTTCTCAAAGGTTCGATGACCTCGACCACGATACCTCGTTTTCTGATCTGGGATGGGACTATGATCATGGTGAAGAAGAGAACGGACAAGGCGGTAAAGAGGGTACTTTCCTGGCTGGCGATGCGTCCCCCGCTTTCGCTGATCAATTCGATGACCTTGATTACTCTCTCGCGGATCAAGATATCCTGGAATGGGTGTCGCACGATGAAAATAACGGAGATGAATGTGCATCGGATGACGATTCAGCTGCTTCTCTTATGTATCAGATGTACGGTTCCGAATATGGCCACGGGGACTCGGAATAGTTGTCTATTCACGTTGTAGGATTCCTCAAAGGAGAACTGTATTACAATAAATAGTCGCTCGTCGTCGTCATACATCAACACGCAGACGCTGTCGTTGTTCGTTGGTTCATTGATCGGATGAGCTCGGCGGCATCCTTGAAGCGCCGTCTCGCATCTCGCAATCAGTTTTGCATCGTCTGTTCCTTCTACGTCTTCCTCGAACGGCGAACCACAAGTGCCTAGTTAAGCGGGCGGCGTCACGGTTTGAGTGGGCCGTTTCATCGGTAGAATGCAGTCCTGTACATGCAAAGCGGTAGCCCGACTCCCTCCAATCTCAGTGCGTGTTTTTGATCACGCTTCTTTGTTTATTTATTCACACGTGGTTTCATATCGCCTCTCCCTCCTCGCTGCAGCTGCTTCCTTCCCCACCTCAAAGCCATTGTTGATAACTTCCGCTGGAGTCTTTATCCTCGATAACCGCACTGTCGATGAACAAATGGCCAGACCTCCACCCTCAGCGCGCACGGTCCACCTTCCGTTATCCCAGCACCAGCCCTGGCGCTACATTCAAGTCTAGCAGAGACAGAGAAAAGGAATGAGAACAACGTGAGCGAGATCATTAACAGGAAGATGTGGACTTCATTCGTCATCCAGCCAGAGGTGCTACCTTCGACAGGGAGCGAGAGCGAAGAAGGGGCCTCCCCTCTCCAAGCGAACGTCCTCCTGCATCTCCCCATGATCGCCCGATTGTTCTTCGGCTCCCGCACACGATAGGCCGATCACGTCTCCTCACGAGCGCGAGCGCCCTCCGCCCCACATGTATAGAATGTTCCCTCTCGCTCGCTCGTCCCAAGTACCTCCGCCACTTCGAGTACCCGTCTAGGTGCAGCAGTCCCCTCCGGGCACAAATCATCGCATGACCGTGGGCGAGCTCAACAACTCGGCTAATCGCGAGGTAAGGTCGTTGATCCAGCAGGCCCTGGATGCGAACAGGAGACGCCGCGCTATGCTTCGACCGTTGCCATTGGCCAGATCGTTGGCGTTTTGGCTGTGCTCAAGGCTGGAGGCCCGTTTATGCCATGTGATCCGGACCCGACGTCCCGAAAGGAGTTCATCGTCGCCGAATGCGGTGCCAAGGTGTCGTCGGAAGCGTTTGAAAAAAGCCTGGTGTCGAAGGTTTTGGTGCGTGAATGATCGATTGGGTTTGGGGTGACAATTTTTGAGGGTGGTGGATGCAGATTGGATTATCATATCGATGACCCAAGCTATTTGAAATGACTCGACGATTCAACCCGGTCGAGGCGCGCCTTTCGGTAATGAAAATTACACGCAAAGAAAGTGGTGGGCAGAGCGGGAGAAGGATCTGCGGGACCAGGCCGCGAGGGCCGAAAAGAAACGGGAGGGAGCGACCGACGAGGAAGTTGACCGCGCCATCGTCGGCGATACCGACGCCTGAGTCTCGACGTGCGTCTACACACCAAGCACCGCCGACCCCTTCCTCACAAATAATGCAGCATGGCCATCGTCATCGAGCGACACGACGCCTGCAAACCGTAGACACAGCGGGAGTACATCGTCCACCCTGTAGCGCCGACCATCTTATGAATCCCTTCGCCCGGTCAAGTCCAGAAAGTCAAATGGCAAGTCCAGCCGGAGCAGTCGAGCGGACGACGAGCCACCAGTACCCGTTCCTCGTCTCAAGCCCAAACAATGGACCCCAACGAAGGAAGGGCAGCCTCCCGATCTCGCCACTGCTGGCGATGCCATCGCAGTCCTCGCAAGTATTTGTGGACTTTGAGAACCACTACCCGCCGTCGCCGCCAAACCTTGACATATTTGATGCCGAGAAGCTGGTTTCGGAGTATCGTGGTCGAACTCGGCGACAATCGAACCTCAAGATGCGTTCCGGCCTACGCATCACCATCGACGATCGACGCCCAAGAAATGCAAATATTGGTCACCCCAACTCAAAAGCGCGCACGTGTAGCGGATCCTACAGACCCGCTTCATACGGCGAGGTCCACAAGCGAAACGCCATCTCTCAAGTCATCAAAGTTCTCCCGCCAAGTGTGAACACCTGGACCCGTTGCGTACTTCTACCCACCACCCACCGCCACCTAGCAAGTTTAAAAAGGGCTGGAAGGCATCCACAGACGGCACAGATGGCCGTAGGAGGACAGCCCTCCACTACATTATTCACATCCCAACAGTTCTCAGATTCGACGTACATGAGCTGACCCTCCAATTAGAGGTTTGTCGTTATAACATCCTCACAGCGGAATGCTATACGGCACTATTGAGTGGCGAGGGTCCCATGAAACAGGTTCGTAGCATCAACACGACAATAAACGTATCTGCTTATTACACATTGCAGCTTTACCACGATCGCTGCACGTGCTGTCGGTTCATGCGCGCCAAAGGATGGCGAGCATGTCCTCAACTCCCCTTCAGAGCTTTCCCGCAAACTCGGGTTCGCAAGCTATGAAAGCCCTCCACGAAGAAGGCGTTCAAGCCGTCCTGATAATCCAAACATTGCCACATGGCAAACGAGTCATCAGTTGACCTCGGAAGTCTACTTCCTGCCTATCACCGCAGACCACATGTCGCATACGTCTTGGAAGGGAACGTCCGGGCGGCATCTTGCTTACCTTTGGAGGTCCGAGCACGCTGAACGTCGGCATTGCCCTCGACAAGATGGAGGTTTCCGACCATCTCAATGTCAGGATCCTCGGAACCCCCATCAAGACCCTTGAGGTCTCCGAAGATCGTGATCTTTTCGTGCAAGCTCTCAAAGGTTCGTATCTACCCTTTGCAGTATGAGAACTGGATCCTTACGCTGTGACTGTACTTCAGAAATCAACATCCCAGTCGCACAGTCCACCGCTGTCTCTAGCGTTGACGCGGCCCTCGAAACTTTGGTTACCCCGTCATTCTTCGTTCCGCTTTCACTCTGGGCGGTTTAGTCACAGGCTTCGCCAACAACTCCATCGAGCTGTGCGATCTCTCAGAGACACTACATCCCTTTTGCTTTCCCCACAAGTCATCATCGAACGCAGCATGCAAGGCTGGAAAGAACTCAACCAATGAATCGAATGACCTTGATTGTAGCACTTAACGATACTGTCGTCGGAGAGTGCAATATCTCATACGCTCTCAATCCCGAGTCCGAGTCAAGGGAATACTGTGTGATCGAGGTTAATGCACAGTATGTTTTCGACCATTCTCAGATACACAGTACTCATGCACCCGCTGCATGCTTTGATTCGAACCTATCTGGACTACATCATGATCAAGATCCTTGATGGGATCTTGCTAAACTCAGTACTGAGGTTAATCGTGCAGTTGGCAGCGCCGTGTGAAGTTATGGCCATCGGTAGGACGTTCGAGGAGAGTCTGCAAAAGGCTTTGGATGGTCGACCCCAGATGGCGTGGTTTCGAAGTGGTCGGGGGCTTGTAAAAACTGGAGCAACCAGCAGAGTTGGAGCGAGCGCTCAAGTGCCCCACCAACATGTGACTTTTCGCGATTGAGTATGCAATATACAGATGGCAAGTATAATGTACAAGTGATTCACGACTTGACCAAGATCGACAAGGTAAGTGCAGCGCATCTCTTATCTTACTTTCCACGTTAATCGTACTTCCAGCCTATACAAAATCGAAAATATTGTCAACATATCTCGGGCCCCTTTTTTTCCTCCCTCGGGAACCTCTCGGCTGTTCTGCCTTCTCTCATATTGACTACAAAGCAACAAGGGATTTCCGACTCGCAGATCTCAACGCTCCTCAATACCACCGAAGGAGAAGTACGCAACCTCCACAAATCCTGGGATCCTCTGATCACGCCTTTCGTTAAGCGGATCGACACGTTGGTAGCCGAGCATACCAACTGTCTCTACGTCGTCACCTTCGATGACCACGGTAGGGCGTACCATCGGTGGGATCGCGGTGATTCATTGTTCCTTTTAGCCAATCCGTTCACTATTTTCTTTATCTCCTCCGTTCCCGGTATTTCTGAGAATCGGACGCACCTAGTTGGTTGCATCCCGTCGCTTTGCTGTTTGGTTTGTACATAGTGGAATTTTCTGTAGCTCGAGGGGTGGGATTTGTACCATAAGAATGGGGTCGTAGCAGATGGTAGTCGAATATTTATTTGGAATGACAATTCTCTCGGAACGCGAGCGGGAAGGGACAAACGACGCGACGCGTCTGTCACAAACGCGGTGTGACACTGCACGTGATCAATGTAACGGCACCCACATTTTGTTGGTCGTCACATCACCGCCGGCGGGTCCGTCGGAAACGCTGCGAGCGACAATGGCAGGTATTCGTCGTATCCGTTCTTTCTCTACCAACCTAACCCGACTATATCTACAGACTATGCCGGTCTTCGCCACCCCCTATTTCGATCCAAGCGCGTACGTCAACGCTGTTCTCGCCGGCGAGCTCTACCCTGCGACCTCGAGATCAAAGCCTACGCTGACCATCCAAGAACCTGCCAAGGAGGAGATTTCCGTAGCGATATTCAAACTCGACGTCGGCATCGATGATGTCAGAAAGCAGATCAAGACCCTGGTGTGTGTCGTCCCCACTTCGTCCTTCCTCGTTAGTTTGAGCTACATGGGTTAGGTCACTGCACACCACGAAGATCTGTCGCAGCACGCGTCAAATGCGAGCAAGCTTTCTGGCGCGGTGTCCACCGTCCGATGCGGTCTCGACGATGTCGAATCCTCGATCGACAAGCGAGTAAATTTTTGTGTTGGATTCGGGTTGGGTTGTGCCGCTGAGGCTGAGCTGATGACGATCTCTTCCTCCCCTATTCCACCGGCAGACTGCGCCAAAAGATTCGCCCTCCGGACGAAGCACTCCAGGCCAACGTTGCGCGGCCGCAGCGTCTAAGTCAAGCCAACGACGCGCTCCTCGTGAAGCGACTCGAGGCGCAGATGAGCGAAATTGCAGGGTATGACCGCAACAGACGTGCTCCTGCCGCTACAGGAATTGCGGGGGATCACCAAGAAGAGAAGGAGCGGACGATCGCCAAGGCGGCGTTGAGTATCGCTGAATTGTGTGTGTGTGTCCTCTTTTTGCCTCGTCTCGTGGATCACCGGAACCGGGTATGGGGCGTTGGCAGGTGCTTTGCTAGACGGGCCGGACGACGGTGAGGAGACGCGGGTGAACGCGGATGGCGAGCCGTTGTTGGTATCGGTGCTGGCGACGAGCGTCAACAGCATTCCGCTGCGGTCCGTCAATGCAGCGGCCGCATATATTCGTTCATCGCGGATGGGCGGAAGAAGGTCAAGGAGGAGATGGAGGCTATGGTGCTGCAAGGGTTGACCTCTCTCGTGCGTAACGTTGGGTTCGTCTTACGACCTTCCTGACGTCCTCGTCTTCGATAGAACCAATCGTTGCTTGTGTCGTCGCTGCAGACCGCATATAACCTGCGCAATTTACCGACGCTGGTGGAAGGCCTCGTACGTGATTTGAGCGAGGCGGTGGAAGAGCGCATTCAAAACGCTTTTGATCTCTCCCGAATGTCGAAAGAGATTGTGACGAAAGGTGGGTGGGATTCGCCTGCAGATTTTGTATCGTATTGATCATGTCGTGCGTTGCTAGAGCCTCCACAAGCTTCGCAAGGGTTGCTATACAAGTCGCGGGTGCGGACAGAACCGACGAACGTCACCGCACCCCAAGCTCGTCGAAGAAATGGCGGGATGTTGCATCAAGGTAGGATTCGACTTTTACGAGTCGACTATTCCCCAGAGTCAGACTTTCGCTTCTACCAGGTATACACCCTCGAGAAGGTGCTCAATCTCAAGAGAGATTCGCTGAGTGGCGTATCATTCCTGAGGTTACACAGACTGGACCTGCAAAGAGCTTTCGATCCGATGGGGGGCATTTCGGGAACGAGTCTGTACATGAAAGACTTTGTCGACAAGCTCAACGTTGTTAAGTCGGGCGTGTTGAGCAATTTTGCGCCAGAGATCGTGCGGCCATGGTACGTGTCATTGTTAACCTTGTCGTTTTTTGTCTTGAAAGTAGGGACTGATGCAAGGCAGGTTGCCCGGTCTGGTCAAGTACATAATCCGTGTATTCATTTTGCACGCTTCGATCGCTCGGCCGCTCGGGGAGAGCGGTAAGCTCCAGCTGACGACGGACTGGACGGAACTCGAATTTTCATCGAATGCGTTCCTGGCAGACAGGTCGCAGAGGAGCCGCAGCGGGAGCCTCGAGAGCATTGGTGACGAGTACAGAGCGTTGAGAGCCATGCGGTGGGTGTCCTTTTCCCGATCCTTTCCTGGTTCTCATCGAAGTTGATCGGGGGGGTTTTTTTTTGATGGCACAGCCCGCTCTTGTTCCTCGACAATGCGTACTTGGCCATGCCGGAGCGCACGGCGGGTCTCTCGCCGCTCGTAGTGCTCCATCACATTCTCGTGCGGTCACCGTTACCACTCCCGCACTCCCTGCACGGGTGGCAGGAAAGTGAGTATGTACGCTGGGTCGACGAACACACGCCCGAGGAGGCTTTGTCACTTATTGATGGACCATGGTGCTTAGCAGTAGAGTCTACCGCATCGGCAGCTGTGTCGAGTTTGACTGGTGTGCCGTGACTTGTGCGCGAAAGTCGCGCGAGATGAGCGACATCGTGAACGAAGATGGGAAGGACGTTGGACAACCACGAGACGGTCAGCACAGACTTTGACGAGGCGAATAGGTTGTACTTTGAAGAGCTGGGTTGGGAACGCGTGATGGATATATATGAGTTGGAAGGCGCAAAAAAGGCGTCATTGTTAGCATTGGAGGTCAGTCGTTTCTCACTTCTCCAACGCGGTATCAGTTGAACATCCCGCCCTAACAGGTCAACTCCCACAAAATATTACACTCCAACTGAAGGAGAGCGACGTCAATGTCCTTGGCACGGACCGACAACGCACATGATCGCCACAAATTCTTGATTCCATCGGAGTCGATCAACTCGAGTCGGCTGAAGTTACGTCGTTGGAAGCTGCCAAGGAATTCGCAAACCGTGTCATGTTAGTACACAGGATTTTGTCCCATTGTCTGAGTGCAATGCTGAATCAATATATCCAGCTATCCGGTCCTCGTGCGGCCTTCGTACGTTCTTTTGGGAGCTGGGATGAACATTGTGCATGAAGAATCTGCGCTCTCGCACACCCTCACTGCAGCGTCTTCGGTTTCACCTCTCAACGGCTCAGGAAATCGACGTCGATGCCGTCGCTTACAAGGGCCAGCTTCTCGTGCACGCCATCAGTGAACACGTTGAGAACACTGGTGTCCATTCAGGAGATGCTACCCTTGTGCTTCCTCCCTACACGTCGAGCGAGCGTGACTTGGACAGGCTGAAGAAAATCGTGTCGCGAGTTGCTCAAGCATTCGAGATTTCTGGACCTTCCAATATGCAAGTGATCAAGAAGCCTGCTTCTACGGCTGTGGTGAGGCTTACTTACATCACCAAAACACTCCACTCGCTGGGTTTTAAGCTCTTTGTCTCGTCGCCCATCGTCGAGGCCGCCTTGAACGCCATCCCGCACGTGACATGCAGACGTATCCGCCGGACAAGTGTCGTCTAGCGCGAGGTCTTTGACGAGCACGACATCCAGTCCGTTGTTGCCCGTCGTAACGCAGTGGATTCCGGGCTGCCGTTGTTAAACAAATTGTGCCTTGTATATAACGCAAGCCCAACTCACAACCTTGTTCGAATTCTTGACTATTCAAAGATTCATCTTCGAGATCAGCGCGAGTCCGACACGGGACACTCATTTGCGAGACCGCTCCGGCGATCGTGTCACAACTTAGGCTGGAAGCGGTCAGGTTTCCTGATAGCACGAGTGGTAACCCCAACGGCCAATTTATTCGCCAGCCTCAGGAGATGGGCATTGCTTCAATTCGATGCTTCGAAAGGATGACTCTTACGCCACCGGGATTCGCTGAGTCTTGCCACGACTCCTCTGCGGCTCCATCTGCCATATTGGAATTAGTTTTGGAGCTGATTTGAAGCACATAGACCCGATGGACTGGACGAGTTCGCTGAAGGTCAAACTGCGACTTTTGGAACTCGCGGATACTAGTAACAAATCCGTACAGCAAGCAGAATAGTTTTTTGAATCGTAGGCGACGCGAAAAACGTGTACAGTACAATCTATATCAAAAATAGATTAGTATCGTAGCCGCTGGCGCACCAAGACTCCAAGGGAGCAAAGACAAATGAAGACGACTGCATCATGACACAAGTTCAATCCGGTGGACACACACGCTATTATCTATAATCTATAATAAACCCAAGTTGGTAAATTTTTTATTAATGTGTGCAAATGCTGTAGTACCAACTTTTTAAAAGCCTTCTTCATGCTTTGCAACTAACCCAACGGTGTGCAAGCTTTTCAGGGCTTCAAGTTAGTGTCACGGCTTAATTAAAAAAAGAGTTAGCATGTAGGTCAAAACGAAGTCAGACGCTGGTGGCAGCCTCCCCCGTAGTAGCATCAGCTGAGACAACCGAAGAGTTTCGAGGACAAATATCAAAGTAATTGGGACAGCCACCAAGGTACGATGCGGAGAATGTTAAGGATGTACCACCATATTCTCCTTCGCACAATTCGCAGACGCATACGGCCAACGACGTCCATCAGCCCATGCTCGCCGCCGCTCGCGCTCTCTACACCACCCAGGCGATCCAACCCTGCCTCCCGCCTACTGGTGTTTCCTTCCGTTCTTCCAGTTCGTGTAGGGCGATTCGTTTGTGACGTCTTGCGCGAATACGGACATCCCTCAACGCACGTGGACCTGCCTCTCTATGTAGATGACGGAGAGGACTGTCTGCTCCTCGTGCGGGCGAGAAGCAAGGTAGGGTTGGACGCTGGCAAGTATCAGACATGCGGTGGAGGACGTACTGCCGGGTTGGATGTTTTTGGGTCTGCTTCGATACGCGCGCTCGCTCTTCCTTCCCACTTTTCGATGCCCCCTCCCCCGCCTCCCCTCGCCACTATGCTATCCATCTGTCATTACGCACGCATGCACACCCCCATTCGGAGAACATGGATGCACCCGCGCACTCATTTTTGAGGCTTCCATACCTCGTTCACACTCCATAACCCTGGGCCATACATACATAATGTATTTTTCTTTTTCTTTCTTTTTCTACTCTGCAGATCTCAAATTTCAATCTCTTCTAGGTCTACGAGCGGTATTGCTGGCAAGCCCAAAGGCGTGACGTTCGAGCACCGTTCGATCACTAACCTTGTGCAAAACTCGAATGTGTATGGCTCCGCGTCATGTCTTCGCTGACATATACGTTTGAACTCAGGCAAGAGGCATTCCGCTCCGTCCACAACCTCCTCGTCGTGGCCAAAAAGGCGCCCCGTCCAGCTATTATTATGACAAGCTCGTAAAGATCCTCACCAGCGGCAACTCCCTCAACCACGCCGCAGCCGTCATCACCTCCATCGGCGGTAAATCTGACGAAGAAATGTCCCTTCTCGCTGGCCAAGTTCTCGTCAGCGCAACAAAGGCAACGCCCACTCCAAGAGCACCCGTCTTGCCGCTCTCCTTGCGTCGTTCTTCTCAAAGACGCTGTAAGTCGCCGTCTCTTTACCAACATTTCCTCACTTATGCTTTCCAGCTTTCGAGAGGCGTCTTCCGCCTCTCCCCAGCCCTGATCAAGATCTCCTACGGCTGTCTCGAAGATTCGTTTGACCCCCTCACTCTGTGCATCCACGGCGCCCATCCTCTCCTCACTCTGTGCCAGCGACTGTCCATATGCTGGAAACCGCCCCCTCCTCTCCCGCCCTCTCAACTCTCCCAGTCTACGGCACCCTCAGAGTAAGCGCCTTGCTTGACCTCGTCAAGCCCCTCGACGTCTATGACCCTGAACAACCGAAAGTCTACCTTATGGGCATAAACTCTGTATCCGGCGTGTGGACCATGCCACAGAGACTGTATCTTCTTTATCGACGAGCCATTTGGCAAGTCCGCCGACTCCGGTCCGAGCAGCCTCTCGCTCAAATCGCGATCCAATCGTCCTTGGTCGAGCTCGTGCATACCCGCTTGAGCACCCTTGCAACGGCGCTCCACAACGCTGTGCGCGTGATCGACCGACCCAGAGCCGTTGTCCCCCCGATGAACATGTTGCGCGCCAGTCCACCCAGTTCTCCAAACTTGTCGCCGCAGCCAACACCTGCCCACTTCCTGCGCAAAGCACTCGTTGTATGCAGAGAGCTCTTCTCGGAGCTGAGCGTACGCAAAGACAAAGAGGAGGCGTCCTGCCGCGCGGAGCTCACGCGCCAAGAAGCTGATCGAGGAGCAGAAAGAAAAGGAAGATATCAAAACGAAAGAGATCGAGTCGATCTGGACAGAAGAGACCAATAAGCTTGCTCAGGACTTGATGAAGCGCGGCGGGCTCAAGTTGTCAATCGTGGTGCGTCCTAGTCCCTCGTCGTTCCCTCTATCATTAATACCTTGTCTAGGACATGAAGGACTCGAGCAAGGTCAAATTGTTGAAGGCGGCTTTGCGGATTGACCACGTCGAGCAGGCGTACCACAAAGAAGAGTTCCACGTGTGTGCACATATCTGGACATTTTTCGTTCCCCGTCTCTCCCATTTTTCCTCCAAACAAGGGCATTACCGTCTCCCGCGCCAGCATTTCGGTCAAGACGGAGAGCAGATTCGACAGACAGCACTATGTAGACGCGACGCAGAGGTAAGCTGAGGTCGTCTTACCTCGACGATGTTCAGTTCACACTGTTCGTTTGACACCCTCACCACTTCCCTGCCCACGTGACTCGATCATGATCACAACGATGTCGATAACGATCGAAATAACGCTCGTTCCGTCACTACAGAGGATTCGTAAAAGTGCTGAACGTAGCCACTGTCGGACCCGAATTGCGCAAGCAGGCGTTCCTTGTGGAGTCGTCATCAGCGCACGCCAACGCAATCGGTGGCAGAAAAGGCGACGGTGACGACAGTCACCTGGGTATACATGGCATGCGCGCGATGCTTGGAGCGAGGATGCGCAGATTGCATAGTGGGAGCAGTGGGCGGTGATGACCCAGAGGTGGATGAGAAATTCGCTTTCAAGTTAGCGATCCAAGGTAGTACTTTACTACGACCCCCTGCAACCACTCTCCATCTACCCATCGGAAAACTGTCCCGAAATAATCCACATGCCGGAGATTAGAGGCAGTACCAAGCGTGTAATGAAGGGAGAATAGAACTTTGGGCAAGTTTTCTAATATAACGTATGCAAAGCAAACACAAAACTGTTTCAGTACAGACCTATTAGAATGAGGGGTTACATACTATCTATGCACTGGGAAAGCTCCTGGAGGACGGATGGAACGATAAGCGATCGAGCAACTGTGTGAGACGCCAAACATTGACTCGCCTCCGTAACTGACATCACATTGTCCACTCGTAGTATCAGCGACCGAAGCGAAGAAAGGTCCGTCCAAGCCCTGGGATGCTCCGACATTCATTCCAAGATGTTTGCAGTCATTCTGAGAGCGGCCAACACATCAAGTGAGAAATGTAGCATCTCGAGAGACCGCGGCGCTCCCCAGAGGAGTGAAAACAAACCCCTAGCCGGCAAATTGTTATTGATAGTGTAAAAGTGCAGGTTTGTTAGGCGAGGCTGACACGGCCAATCCTCTCCATCATTGGCGACAACTAAGTCATTGTAATGCTTGGTGCTCGTGTGCAGTCACGGCATGTCGAAGACCGAACTAAGTCGCCCAGATGCCAAGCAGTCAAACAGACTCAGATGGGTCACCTTGACCTTGATCTCGCGTTCCGATTCTGCAAAGTCGTACAAAAGCGCACCTGTAAAACCTCAGGATCTTGAGCGCAGGCAGCGTCGTAAGCAGGTCCAAATGGTCCTCGTCCACGAAGAGGTCTAGAAAATGGACCTCAGATGTTCTTCATTTCGAAATTGCAGCAGTGTACAGATTCGTGACGTGCGTTCGTCGGTGGACAGGCTCCGAGTCCGCGAAATAGCATAGCCTCACTAGGCCTGCAAGCGCGAGTGCAAGAGGCTGCTCTGCGGCAATCTGTGCGCACAATACTATGGAGCCGGGTGTCACGTTGTATGTGGGAACACCATCACAGACCGAGAAGCCAGTAAAACTAGCAGGCTCGTATACGCGTGGAAGGCAGATGTTGGCAAAGAACCCATCACAGAAATCAAGCCTGACTGAGCCTTTTTTTCATTCATTGAATGCGGTCTAGTAACTGTTACTAATCCGGAGTCCGTCGCGTGTGTTCCGAGTCGCAACTTCGTCGATTCTCGAAGGCCAAAACACATGCCTTCATGAACACACGTGGTCCCATTCTGCCAGTGGTCGAGACTCGAGCCTTGCCTCCCCGTACAGTATACGCCATTCTCACCTTTTGTGCAGCATTAGCCTGTATCCTCGCGGGCCCCCGTCGATATGTCGCATAGGTCCTAAGAGTACTCACTCTCGCTTGGATGATCGCTTTGGGCGTCAGACTCTGCAATTTTCAGGGACTGGTTTCCATTCTGAATCTCCCCCAGGGCATCTATCCAATCACTCGGAATCACGGTGCCATGCCACGCAAATTTGTGGCGCTTGCCAGTGTCTCTCTACCGCAGCTCGTCGGTTCCTCGTTTATCTTGCTCTCTCCCTTCCCTTGAGGTCGCTTCGTTGGTATTTCTGAACAACGTGCGCGTTTAATATTGCTGTCGTTTTTGACATCGATACTGACAAGGGTACCTCTTTTTTAACATTTTCTTTTCCAATACTGTTTTTCTTGCGCCACACACGATATGGACACTTACAAGATATACAACAGGCGATTAGATTACCAAAATAGCTGGCCAAGCAAAAACGACGCAACCTGCGAAGCACGTGAGAATAGCACGCATGGACGACGAGACGTTGGTCGGTTCGGCGAGGTCTCCGCATACGAGTCCTCGGTCGACATCGACGACGACGAGCCCTAGGACGTTTCTCAGTGGTGGGGCGAGCACTCTGGGAACCGAGAGGCAGAGGCCGCCGTATAGTCTGGCGGGACGTGGTGTTCGAGTTGAAGTGCAGCAACGAACTTCATACTGGTCCGTCTCTTCCCTGTCGACGCCTTGGCATATGGATGGCGCTGATGCCTTTCATTAGCTGTGGGTGAACCTCCGGGTACGGAGGAAGTCGAATGTACGTTCTTCACCTTTTTGGACTTCATTTTATTTTATACTTGTTCTCCGTACTGACGTAAGTAATGTTAGCACCGGCAGTGGACAAGAAGCAGCAACAAGCTGGCACGCGGCTGTTTTACAACTTCGAGAGGTGGGTACTTTGGTGCATCTTTCCGCTCCCTCAACTTATACACCCACCAAGACGGGTTGAAATACTGGACAAGCAAGTATGAGCGTGTCGTTCCTAGCAACCCATCAGTGGGCGTCCAGCTCCGCGATTTCGCCTTTGTTGGACTTCAAGACCGCCTCGCCAAGGTTCTGTTTCTCTTCCGCGAAAATGCTGCTTCTCTCTACCCGCGCAAGATCTCCCGCAAATATCAAGAGTCGCTCGTCAAATCCCAACGTGATGGAACGCCGGCAAGGTGACTGGCGCAAGCGGTCGACTGTAACTCAGTTGCAGGGCAATCTTGAGGCTGATGTACTTCTATGCCAGCTCGAGAGCTGACGT
>JBBPPS010000055.1:0-21299 GCA_038092175.1 Boletus coffeatus
TGAGTCAGTGAACTTATAGATTTATCCAACTAGTACAGCCCATGAATACATTGCTTCAACAACTAGAATTTCTAGTCCTCGCAACTAGAATAATCCTCGTCACGGTCGTCCTGTTCTGTCGCCACAACTATCAACTTATCCGAGTCCGATTCTAGGCGCAAATCAGCGTCTGGAATGTCATCGCTATCATCACCGTCAGATATAACACGATCATCCTCGGAAGCAACAACAGTTGAATTCTGAATCATGTCCGAGTCAGTCAATAAGTTGCCAAGTTGAAGTGGAGACCTACATCTTCTTGGCCACTGGAATTGTAGACACTGCTATTTTCCGAGGGTCGCTCTAATAGTGTGCACATACGAATGTCCGACGCTGAGGCCAGTCGGCACTTCCACGAGTGACAATACCTGGTCAATATCATATCCGTCAAAGAAGTTGTAACGAAACGTTGCGCTGAAATAATTTTGAGAACCTTCCTCGATTGGTCCGATATGAGAACTTGAGGAGTGATTTCAAACGTCGTGCCACCGAAGGCGAAGCTCAGTGTGTTGGCTGTCGATAAAAACAAGGTACCCAACGCAATCGGAACTCACAATGATAGAAACCGAAGTCTCCACGTTCCTTCAGGGTACCGTCAAGGCGTCTGCACAATTCTGAAACCCGTTCCCCATATCCGAAGAGTGTCGAAAACATTTTCCAGGAATTTATCACCATGAACACGAACGGACACCTGCCATAATCCCTACATAAATGCAAATGTCAGCGATATTCACTCCCATCTACCATTTCAACTCACGGGATGTGTTACGGGTGCATAAGCGATGTGACTATTGTACAGCATACTCGCTGCTCCACCGACATACATCTCGGCTCCAGAAGAAGAGAGCATATCGGATTGATTAGCTTATATTCGCAGACAAGCATTTCAAACGGCGGATCGGGATCAGCACCAAATTTCGAGATGGAAGGGAAGGCCGATCCCAATAAACCGTCTGCATTCAAATGCAGATCCATTGTTGGGTGTACGATGTTGCAAAAAAAACCAAAGGTCTGATAGCCTGCATAACTTGGCGTCAAATTTCAATGGTCATGCTCATAAGCGATACAAAACATAGAGTGAATCCAGCGATGGTTATATTATCAGTATATTGATCACCTTCGACAATGGATCCGTCCGAATATTCGAGTCGAAATGACTAACCCTCGTCCTCGGCAGATTCGGATGACTCGGGATCCCAGAGGTTGCGATCTCCGAAAATCCCATCACAGCCAGTCTCCAGCAGTGTCGATTTAGACTATGACGTAGATCAGCATATTCATATACATGTATCAGAATGATACAAAGAGAATTTACCCTTCAGTGTCTTGGGAGGAGTGCTGATCGAAATCTCGCAACTCCACACGTCATTTTAAAGCCGGAGTGATGATCGCCTTGACGAGCTTGTGCGTATTGGCGAGGATGAGCGCAAAGTCGTTTTGAGGCACCCGCAACAGGTCGGACTGCACACGATGGCAAGCGCTTCCGCCGTCGGGTGGTTGTGCTCCTCAAGGTCGGTCACTCTGTTGGGACGAATACATCGCGTACTTGCAGGGCACAAAGATAAACAAAAAAACGTACTTGTCAAGATGCTCAGCGACGCGCCTCAGTAAACCAAAGTTGGCATGCGGCAAAGCATGGGTGACGCTTCGAATGCTCGACAACTGCGCACGATAATTTTCCACCTCTGTGATCATGACGCAGACTAGTCAGAAGACGGGGTATACGGTGCAAACAAATCAACCTACTGATCACCTTGATGACGGCATAGTACGCTGCCGAAGGAAACACGGGCTCTGGCAAAAGCCCAAATCACAATTTTATCAAGTCAATGCACATCCGAGCACGCGGTAATAGGCATTTCGCCCCGCATCGCGCAAGACGTTTATCTTGGACGTGGCTCCCATAGTGCGATCTAGGAACGCATCATGATGGGACCTCAAGAATAGCTGTCTCCACGACCGACAGACGGGACTCACAAATTCTAACTTCGCTCAACCCACGGGTCTCGACTGCCGACAGACAACTTGCAATCACAGAAGGCACCGTTCCAGGTGAGATTTCCGCCCCAATTACACCAAAAATTGCAGTTCCACACTCAAGACTCTGCCAAAGCATCTCGCATCAGTTTTGTAACCATCACAAAACTTGAGAACAACGCGCACCAGCGGAGGGGATCCCGCGACGCCAACGGTCCGCCGACAGCGTCAATGATATGGTCAGACAACTGAGATTTGGGAGAGTTGCTGAGGTACGTCAACCAACAATAGTGCTGTGTCGAGACATGTTTCGAGGCGCTAGAAAGGTCGAGCGACCATTTTCGCAGGGGCGGACCCGCTTATCTGCGCTTGAAGACCTTCTCGGTGCGCTTCCTCCTTGATGCCGCGTAAGGTCAAAGTGAATGTTCGATGTTGTTCAGGCGCTCGAAATTCCATCGGTCGACGTCTTCCCTCGAACGGTCGTTAGTGTTGAGCAGCGTTGGCGTATAGTACTACGCATCAGCTTTTATCTCAGAATTCCTCGCATGACGAAACGTACCGTTGGAATTTCAGAGCAAACGCATTCTGCACGCCCTTCCCTTCAGAGTCCTCTCAAAGCGAAACTAGCCTATTGGCGTCCTGAGCAAGTGAAGCACACTCGACGGGCGTCCTCGAACAGAGAGTAAAGCGCGTACTGAGACCCTTGAAAATACACTTGCGCCTTTGAAAGCGGTTCGGTCACCCAATACTCATCCACGTGATTTCCCGCGCGATCCAGTTCGTAGCGCATCCGAGTCTGCTCCTCGTGTCCCCTCCCCAAGCGGTCACTGTCGGCTCTATAGCAGAGGCCACGTGCTCGTCATTTTCGGGATAAATACACGACTCCGACTCCGAGTCGATGGCAGTGACACTGTCGATTAACAAGTCTCCAGGTTTGGATTAATCCGGCCACAAAACGAGAGCATAACGTAGCCGATATAATGGGTGCGTGATGATCGGTCAAGGTGCGCATTGTTTGTATTGGACGAATCTGAACCAAGGATTTACATCAAGAACGACTTTGTCAGCCAATGTGAATGACTGCGTGGGCCCCATCAGCATCGTCGGAAGCCGGCAGTGGCGTCCAGTCCCGAGACATGGTTGGCCGTCAGATTGTGGGAAGACTCTGGAATGCACGCCGATGGAATATTTGAAGACTGAGAGTGATCAGGTGTGCATCAAGCAGAGCGGTGAAATGATCTCACGAGAGAAACCATCGTGAGCAAGAATGGCCCAGATTCTTGGCTGTCATTCCACTACGTTGGGGAACAGACACTGTGGCCGCTGCTTCCGAGAACTATGCGCCAGTTTGCCGAAGTAGTGGTAGATGTTCCTAGTGCATCCATCAAGGAAACCATTTGTCGTCTTAAAAGAACGTTGCGACATTCGGAGAGACGGTGTTCGCACCATCCATTTGGGGGCTTCCCAGAGGTTCGGGTTCGTTGACTGAAGACAGATTTGGACACACCGCCATTGATGAATAGAGGATTGACACTTACCTCGGGAATGGTGCTGGATAAGAGCTCCTGCCAACCGGACTCGTCGGATGGGTACCGTGATATCTGACGTGTTCCTGGGCCATCCAAATGACCCTGGCGCGCTCCGTCTCTTCGATGTCCGCCGCTGCTACGCGTGTATCTTTTCCACTGTCGCGGCATTATCACTTTCACCAAGCATACCTCCCGACGCGGTGTGTACGCACCAAACGCAAGAAAATGCGAACACAGAGGGAGATGATCATCGATTGATGGTACTGGGCCCCAGCTCGATTCCCCGAAGTACTAGGACGCCGCTCTGGACGAATAGTCAATTATAAGCTATGGGGGAAAATGACGAACTTGGAAAATAACGCACACGCCCCCAGATTGGCAAATCCGTCGACAAGGCCTCCCTTCGTGAGAGGGTTGCTTTGCAAGAGGAAGAGATAGGACTGCACCCACGGCCCCCGTCGTCGTCGTCAGTACTCTGAAGTGAAAGGCGAAGAAACGGCATCACGCATACCCAAAAAACGACCGTTCACGCCTGTAGACCCCAACCAGGCATCTCGCCCCCATACTAGCATACTTTCCCGCCATCAACTCTACTCCTTTGTCAAGCTCTGGATCATCCCTCTTGTTTTTGGCTTTGATCAGAAATTCGGTTTGTTGTGGAGAGTCTGTAGTGACTGAACGCCTCCGGGTTCCCAGAGAGCGTGCTCCGTGCGATTAAGTTGGACTTCTCCGAGTCGAACTCATGCTTTTCGGGTGGGACTTGGCTTTGGCTTCGCAAGAAATTCATGATGCTTGAGGACAACCAATACGAGCTGACACAGAACTGAATGAATAACGACCGAGCGCTAAACAAAGAAGCAAAGAATGATGGACCAATATTAACGTCACGCATTGAATACAAGTACAGTGACGAGCAAAGCAAGGGAACGCACCTCACGAAAGGGGAAAAAAACGAAGGACTTGAATGAATTTCAGGCTGCCCACTGGCAGTGCCAGCTGTGCGGAGTACGAACTTGAACATGGTAAAGGTCTAAGATTAGGAACTTCAATGATGTGCCGAGTCCTTCGAAGGGATGTTTGCGTCGTTCTTCGCGCAATGCAGAGGTTAGTGGTGTTAGGAAAATGGGCAGAAGGGTAGGAAGAGTCGTCTGAGTCACATCAGGCGAGAGTGCCAGGAAGGACATTTTTCTCGATGAAGGACGAGTCTGGACGACATCATCTTATTCTGGATCCCCGAGTGCACGACCGTGACGTATCCGAGTCCTTGCTGATCTGGCTTCAACTTTTTACTACCTGTCTCACAGGTCGTGAAATCTGTCAACTTTTCAACGAGTGATTGCAAGCTGATAGTAAGGTCATAAATCACTCAGAAAAGTTGATGAAAGTCATATATGTAGTAGCAAATTGCACAAATCAGTGACTTTCTGCTAATGATGTTCACTGCATTATTTCCCCAGGCCACAGTGGCGAGCATGCATCACGTCCCGTGCGCTGGGTCTTGGACCCCAAAGGGCGCAGAACCGGGGTGCGGCCCAACGGTCGCCGACCGTCACGATACCATGATGAGCAAGCAAGGCCGTACTTTTCGTCACACAAGCAAGGCGGATATTTCCCTTGCGATGAACGGCGGCCCTGCACGATCAAGCATTATTGGAAGTGGGCAATTGCAAGTGTGCTTGATCAACGTTACGGTAATGCCACCAGTGAGTGTGGGTCCTGCGGCACGGTTACGGGTTACCGGCCCTGTGACACACCGGCCTCATGCCACAGAATGGGTGGTCCCGAATCCGCAGGCGTGCACTGGATAGATCGCCGGTCCCGAAAGAAGGAACGTGTCTTCTTGTCTAAGGGTCTGCCTACGGTAGACTACGACCAAGGGAGGAGTTCCCGTTTTTACTGCCCAGTGACCACTCGAATAGGACCGCAAGTCGGGATCCGTTGAGCTGCATCTACGAATTAACAGCGGTTGTCTGCGGACGCGGATTTGTTTCCTTGATGCATTCAACGATCCAACTTTCCAGTAAATTTGATGGTGTCAGTACACAATGTTATTGAAAGAACCAGGTCAGACCAAGAAAGTTTAAATAAGATACAGCCGTCTGTGGCCCGCTTCTAGTACAAGAAGTTTGGGTACCAAAAGGTATTTTGTACATAGCACAAACGCCGTTCTATGCATACGGCACAATCAAACACTAGATCAACAGCCACGACAATCACCCTACTACGCCCAAGTCACTTTGGTCCCCGCGTTTAACTCGATACCCGTGTTCGACAGGATCAACTCCTCGTTCGTGTCATCGTACGTCCAACCCTGGATGCTCTTACCGTTCACATTCACCGTCGTCGGCTTTTGGACACCGAGAACAGTAATCGTCTCCAGTTTTTGATCAATGGAGTACTGTCCCGTGCTCTCAATGTCCAGTTCGCCATTGCTCGCCGAGAAGTTCAAGATACGGCTTGGCCCAGGTGGGCTGCTTTCGCCATCATCAACGTAGGCATTGCCTGACGCAGTCCCTGCTTTATTTAAAGATACGAGAAGCGAGTAAGGCCCCTCGCGCGTTTCGTAGATCGTGTAAGCAGGTTCCTGGTGCAACAGCAGGATAGAGCTATCGCGGATGTGGACGTTGATGTGGCTGATAGGAGCGTCCAGGGTCGTGTTTTCACCGGGTTTAGCGTCAACGACCGCATGAGTCCACCAATCGCGCCAGACGACGGTGCCTCTGCCAGGGAAGATTCCTACGACCCCAATTAATCTAATTTACAGGCTTGCATAAGACAGACCACATACCATCAACTGTCGTTGCGCCGGGGTTCAAGACGGGGGTGACAAGGATGTCACTTCCAACCAGGAATTGTCTGTCGACGTTGAAAAGTTCTGGTTCGTCCGGGAACTCATAGAACAGGGCCTGGACGGGTGGAAGACCAACAGTTGAAGCGTTGGCAAACAATGTGTACTTTTTATCCGACATTCAGTACATTCCATCAAGTTTTCTGATACTACGCACCCAGTACGGCAACATTGAGTATCTGGCGGCAATGGCGATGCGTGACGCGTTTGCGACGCTGTCCCACCGGTACGGTTCCTGAGGAATAGCATAGATGATGTTATGGTTCCTGAAGAACGGTGTGAAGGCAGCGAGTTGCATCCACCGGTTGCACAGTTCTTCGTCGGCGTTACCATCTGAAGAGAGTCAGAATGAATCTGCTCTAGCTACCATAAACAAAGCTTACTGAAGCCGCATGTGTCTGCACCGACCATCGGAATCTGGAAAATCTGGAACTGCAGAATGCCTTGGATGCTTAGGTGCATGTATTTCCAAGTGCTGAAATTGTCGCCGAGCTAGACAGTGATAAGAACTTGAATTGAGACACTCAAAAAGAATGGGACACACCCAATGACTAGTCCATTTTCCAGCAGACGGGAAGGTTGAACGGCTAATCAGGAATGGTCTCTTCCCTGAGAAGACGGACTGCAGGGCAAGATAGGTGGCTTTTTCTTCCATCATCCCGAACAGATTATGTACATCGAGATCGACGTAGCCACCGTAATGAGTTGCATTCATGGACACCGTCTTGTTACCAAGTGGGCCTTGGCCTAGAGGACGAATGCGGACTCGGAGGTTAGTTGCAAGTCAAACCGAATGAGAAAAGCCTCTGACCATTGTGGATAGTATATGGCGGGTCTTCAAGATCAACGTTTGACTGGTTTCCAGCGCCAATGCCAGCACGCTTCGATAGCGTTTCCGTACTCCCAGGTGAACAAGAATTCGTCGACGTTCCGTTGATTGTCATATTGCCACTGGGTCCCCAGATAGCGTCATTGTAGCTTTAGGGAAAGACAATTAGCATATTCATATTGCAGTGAAAGATTGTTCAACTCATACTAACCATTCAGGGTACCCAACTACTGGAATGGTAGACACACCGAATGGTCCCGACTTTGAAAGATCCTGTCCAGTTCCGCTGTTCCCATTGAGGTTGAGCTCAGATCATAATCCAACATCAAGGTTGGCTTACCAAGAGCCGCCGCAGAACTGGGTGACCCGGCTCGTTCATGTCAAGCCAGACGCCAGAGAGATCGACGCCAGAGTCAGTCCAGTTTTTAAGCGCCTCTGTCCACCATGCTTGGGTATTCGGTGCGAACCAGTCGGGGAAAGTCTGGTTGTCGTCGAACAAGTTAGTGCCAGTAGACACAGCCTACAGGAGATGCATACCGAGATACCAGGCCAAACCTGTGCCAGGAAGAGAGATCCATCGGGGTTCTTGATAAACACATCCCTGTAAATGATGATATAAGGGATGCTTTGGAGTCATTTAATCCAACGTACTTCTCAACTCCGTCGGAGGATGGGTAATACTGACACGGAGATCAGAAAATAACTCGTGCATGCCGGAATTAGAACTCACCACATCAGTATCGTTGAAGGTGAGCCCGATGTGTGTTTCCATAATAGGAATAACTATAAAATAGGACGCTTTATCCTACACCGCACAATACATGTTAGTCATAGAACGCTTACAGTGTTGGTGGTTGTCAGTCTGGTGATATGCATTGGTCAATAGTCTGATCCATAGTTAAAATAAAAGAACTGACTAAATTCTTGATGAATTGCTGGAGTTCATCGATAGGGAACCTCACGGGATCGGTTGTAAAGCCACGGAATGAATGATACAGATCGATATCATTCCATTGGACTGCATTTCATTTAGCCGACGGTCACGAATCGTAGAAAGAAACATACCCTCGAGAGGAATGTTCGCATCGCGCATAGCAGCAACGTTTGCGATGTCTTCACTAATGTTGGTATATCCCCACCTCACATAATACTCTGTTAGTTTCCAATCGGCCAGATAAAATCGTATAAGATCAATGGCTCACTTGCATAAATGGAATCCAAAGGCCCAAGCTGGCTGCCACAGTGGATAACCGATGGTCGCCCCGTATTGGGAAATAACTTCAGCATCTGTGGGCCCAGAGAAAAAGTAGAAATCCAAAATTCCGCCGAGCATTCGGTACTCGATCAGCGACACATTCGAGCTAGGCGGGGTTTGCAATAATATATCCGCCCCTGCTGCGCTGTCCATTTCATCAGAATATGTTCATATAAGCAACTCGGATGTTTCACCTAAGTAATAAAACTCCGGATGATGACGACGTGTTGGTGGATTGGTTGAAGCGATGCTCCACATAGATGGGATGTCCGCCATATCTTTGGCGAGTCAGGTATTTGTTAGGTATAATTTAGACTGTCTTACATGTTCGAATCAATGGGATCTGGCCAATCGCGATCCCAGTTGATTTGGATAGTACCCGCACCGCCATTCGTACCCATGTCGCGTCGGAAGCCACTGCTAGCAATCACCTCACCTAAACCATAGATGTTGGTGTCGTAAGGTAATGCTGAGGCAATCTATTTGTCAAAGTATCAATATTAGTTCGCATGGGTAGTCGGAGGATGAAAATGTCTACCTGAAGATACTGATCTTCAAAGATGTAACTGACTGGAGTTTCTCTCCCTTGGCTATGATACGGTCTGTCCGTATTCTTCATCCCAAGGCTGCAGTTCTCATGTACATCTAAGGTACCGAAATACCCGGCAAACCTTTCAGGTGATCTATCGGTCCTATTGAAAATGCTGCGATCCAAGTACGTTGCACTCCGTTACTTGGTGTGGCATCGTCGCAGTCCGACTCTCGTACACAGCATCCAACGTCGACGTATGCGCACATGCGCTCGCCATACCGAATCGTGAGCCAGATCATGCTATCTTGCCCCATCAGTCCATGCTCTAAAACTTCCGCGAGAACACGTACAAATTGGAACCGATCAGGCTCTCGCTAGCGATGCCATATTGAGCTCCCTTTTGAAATGTCAGCGCGGGAGACAGGGATGCGCAGCCACGTGCATGCATACAATGGTATATGCGATTGGCAACAATAAGACTGTCGACGCGTCAATAATCGATCGCCAGTACTTAGTCTGCTCTTGCATGCAATGAACCCAGATCCGGGACGAACACAAATAAATTTGCTAGTGCCTATTAGTTCGGTTATGGTGTGGTCGCTGTCACCTACGTGATAAAACTGACTTACGACTACAATGATATTCGGACCACCGTCAGGAAAGCTAGGCAGCAGAACGGATTGATCCAAATTCGAAAGCCTTCTTTTGACCCTGACTCACCTTATCGATTCCGCGCGAACCGATATTTCTGCTTCAGGAACACCAGGCGAAAAGGTCTTCATCGATAGCATCAACCCGGATATCGAGAACCTTGCTCACAGCTGATATGACAGACCAAGTCAGAGATGCGATCGATCGGATGAAGGTGTGGCATTCTGAAAGTGAGCGGACCAAGATACCGAACGGCAAGCACCTCTGTAATACCGGTCACGATCTTGTTAAACAGTCCATCTTCTCCAAAAGATCGTTCCGAGACCTTTACCTGAGCCTTTGTGTCAGTATTGACAGCGGGACCCAAGAGGCCAACGGCAGCGGGTGTAGGGGGCAAGTGTAGGAATGGTTTCGGTCGCCCTAGAAACGGCGCTTGTAGCCTGATGATCGTCCACATTGACGTCTCTGTGCTGCTCCACGACCAAGGCTAATTGACGGTAAACCCAGAAGATCATCCGCGTCGGAGTCATCCTTGTGGTGATCATACACTTGGATCACAGAGACCACATTCGCCCCATTCAACCCTCCCTTCCTCAGGCTCCCGTCCGAAGCCTCGTATGCGATTCTAAACACTCCCTTCTTATGTTTATACCTCGTCTCCCTCGTCCTCGCTCCCGCCAACCGCGTCGCCACCGGCGGCACCCCACACTTGATCACGAACTCGCCCACACCCGCTATGGGGCCGTTCATCTGCGCCAGCATCGTGCTCGCCTTGTTGCTCCACCCTTTCGGGTCGGATTGTTCCAAAAGTGTCGGTTGGGTCGTGGAAAGAGAGAGGGCTTCGATGGTCCAGCCTTAGAGGTCAACTTGTGCGCGGATGAAGGAGGGGTCGGTGGGCGGGAGGGAGGGGAAGAAGTGGGGGTCGCCGGCGGAGAACAAAAAGACATGGATCGTCTGGAGCCAAAATTCCACAAGGCGCGTAGGTCGTGTTGGCAGAAGCATGATATTTGGAGGCGTGGAAGGATCGAGAAGCGTATTTGGAGTGACTGAGTGGAGGGTGTCAAAGAGGAGGATTGAACGTATTGTATACACCATGCAAACACTGACTCGAAGTGAGACAAGAAGAGATGAGTTGAATGAAGGAACGTACGTTCGACATGTGATCTAACCTACGGCGGAGAAGGTCTGACGAAGCGTCCTGGTGTAGCCTGGCATCTCGGTACTCTGCTTCCACTCGCCCCCGCGTTCTCTCGGCTTCCATTCTCATCTTGCCCTCAGGCTGCCCCTCCGCCATCCACATCCCACTCGATCCGCCACCTCCGTATCGCACTCACCACTGGCGGCTGATCAAACGGCACCCTCACAGGCCTCGCCCTCTTCCTCATCGCCAGTGCCCTAATCTCCGCCTCCAGGATTTCCTCCACGTCCACGCTCACCCTTGTTCCGTTGACCATCACCGCGCCCTTGGCCGAGCTAATGTTCATCGTCATCGGCCCGCGTCGGAAGAGAATGATAGAGTTGACGTGGGTGATGGAGGGATGGTGAATCAAAGTCCGCCGCCGAGCAAGGACAGGCGGTGGCGTCGAAAAGCGGTCACCGAGCGGCACGTAGTAGTAGTATGAGCTAGGCGAGATAATTGGAGGACGGAGGACGGCAGAAATGGCACGTAGTGTGCGCGCGCACGTTGATGCATCTGCGTACAGCATTGCTAACCGGTAGTGTCGCCGCCGCATCATACAACTTGCGGCCTCAGGTAGGCTGTACTATGTAGCGCAGACAGGTGACTTCATTATCCGGGACAATCGAAGACGCACGCACGCAGTTATCTCATTGTGTGCGTTTCTGGCAAGTGCGTCTGTATACATATGTGCCGTGATCGTGTAGTAGGAACTTCCAAGCCAGTGGGCGGCACGTAGAATGAGCTAGGCGGGAGTCCGTGTGCAAAACGTCATACTTAGTCGTGTCGTCTCAATCCAGCCTCGTCCTGTTTTTGTTCTGTGCGAGGGCCGGGGTCTTCACCGCTTCGGGTCTCGGCACACCGCGGTCAGTCGGTCCGAGATCCCATGCTCGGGCTGGGCTGCGCCTATCTCATCTAACACTATCATCGAGCCTGAGCCCGAAAATTCAGATCTTGGTGGCACGCGGCCAAAGTCCGCGGTATGCCAGAGCTGCTGTACGTATACATGCGTTGGCGCGAGTCGTGTAAGGTTGTGAGCTATGCTTCATAACTTGGAAATGCCCACTTGAACTCGGACTCGTCGCGTCGGCCACGAGTCGCTGTCTGTTTGATTGTGTGCCGGTGCGGTGTTGACCGCGTTACTGCGGTGAGTTAACACAAAAAGATAAAGTATCATCCACGATTTGGTAGAGTTGCAGATCCGGGATCATATCCAACACTAAAATCTCGACCTGGTAATGCATACAATAGTACATGAACCTCTAAGGATGCATCATAAAGTTTCTGGGTCAAAAAAACGCCCCAAGATCAGTCCGAGAAACAGACTCGGAGAAAACTACAACATATGTAGTTGTACAAACATCTTATGGATGTTAATACTTATGGTCCAAACACGATACAAACGAGGATTTCAGGTGTAGTACAGATACCTAAACATGTTTCTTTAAATCGTGTCATCGAAAAACACTTTTCGAACTCACTCTTAACTCGTCACCTTGAGAGCGGAAATCGCAGATATGAACGTCCCATCATGTGTATGGTCACCGAGGAGATTGTAATGTTCCTTATGTATCTGATCAATGGTGTCCCTCGTTAAGTATTGCGCGGCTTCATCTTCCACCTCCTCGATGATTTTCTGCGTCTGAAGCATCTGGAGAACAAGTTGGCGCTTTCGCAGGATGGCGTCAAACCATGCTTTGATCTTCTCCTCGCGCGAGATGAAGCAACCAGGTATATTAAGCTACCACCATATATTAGCAAGGTGGAAGAAAGAAAACGGGGACGTACTGGACTAACATTTGTTTGATGTGAGTGTTCAATGTCAGCATAAGACTCATCAAGTTCCTGACGTTCAGGACTTCCACCTCCTAGCGAAGTGGATAAAGTAGATGCTGGGGAACTAGAAAGACATGAAAAGGGGGGTGAGGGGGGATGCCCAAGCTCAGGTAGGCTCCCAGGTAGGCACTCTGGTTGCTTGGTAACAACCAGAGGCAGAAGCGAGGGTAATGCTGAATACCCTTGCTCCGGAAGCACGACAAATACACCACATTCAGACTGGCAGTGGAGTGTTGTTGTGTCTTCCAGCATGATTGCTCTCTTCGAGGAACTAGAGAAATCAATTGCGGCGTTTCGGGTCTTTATGATGTCGGGAAGATTACAGGATGCGGAGTTTCGGAACTGACTCAGCCCGCGAATGACAAGCAAAGGACCTCGATCACCAGTTACACCAAACAATCATAGTGCTACATTTGTACAGGTAGAAAACATGCGAAAGATCATATCAGAGATCCGACACGGGTACGTAAGGTAGGTAAGCAGGACGATGGAGGAATTCACGGTACGCCGACACGCAAGCTCGCATCTCCATCGGAATGGCTTCTATCCGAGCGAACGGGCTATCTAGATCAGGGGTTTCACCGTTCAAAGCCGCAAGAAACTTGACGTGACGAGCCGTCTTTTTGATAACGGAATCGTATGCAGTCATGCGGTCCGGCACTTGCGCATACGTTGTGCATGGTCCCGAAGCCTTGTCTGCTTGCAAGATATGGAAGTTGAGAACTTCTTCGATCTAGTAAGATAAAATCATATACGAAACGTTCAGAGAGAGGGTGAGACGAACCCAGCCCAGGACTTGAGCTAGTTGCCGAGGTGAAGCTGAGAAGATAGGAGCCCAGACACGACGGCCATCAACCTTCTTCACGTCTTCCAAGAAGCCGAACCACCCTGGATAGGTGGGGTCATACAGCGCCCGATGGACGACTTCTTTGAGTACGTGGTTGCCGAACCAGGAGACGCGCCGTTCCGAAGCCGAGGAGTTCGACAAAGGCAAAGCGGACGGGTGTTCGTGAAGCAACGCCCATCCCCAGTGATGGTCGTTGATGAGGGTCTTGAGATTGAGACGGAACGCTGGGGTGAAATCTTCGAATTGGGGTAAAAGGCCGGAATAAACTCGGACGGGATGTGGGAGCACAACAAGGGCTGCCTTGCGGTAACAGTGGGTTCGGTAACGAACCCACTCGGCTGTGAACTGGGAGATGTTACTAGAATGTGCGATCATTGTGCGAAACGTACTAACCGCTAACATCATGGCCAATGAGAACTTGAGGTTCCCGGGCGAGGTGGTTACATCGTGTTTGACAACGTGTAATAATTCTTTCGTCTGGAAGGCGCTTTCTATCATGGTATCCCTCGACGTTTCTACGATCGCAAGCCGTGGTACGTCGAGGTTGACTGTGACTAGATAAAATAAGTTAGAAGCCGTATTACAAATTTTCGTACAAAATAATTACCTGGTACCCAGGACGAAAATTGCCTTGCCATTGCTTCGCCGTGGAGTTTATAGAAAAGGGTCTTCGTGGGCTCACGCCCGGTGAGTTTTTGCGACAAGTTTTCCCAGAGGAATTTTCGAAGGTCTAGCGCGACCGTAGCCCAGAAGGGGGCTCCGCCATCGGAGAGCTGGTGGTAAATGGGTGGCACCCCAAGAATTAAATCGTACGATTGGAGACCTTGATCGGAGGAGGGTGCGACCTCTGGAGATGAAGTACGAGCGGGTGACCTGCGTGCGATTCCCCGAAGCTCGACGGCCCAGGATGCGGCCTCGAAGTTGACGATCTCGGCGAGGTCGGTGTCGGATAAGGGAGATGGAATGTCAATGTCAATGTCGGCTGAGTGACTGCCCAACAGACTCATCAAGGACACCTCTTTCTCCGTAATCATCGGCCCGGAGTGATCGTCCTCGCGTGTCATATCCTCCAGTGTGGTGCTAAAAGTGGGTGAGATACTCAGACCCGGCGGTCTTGGGTCCGACATCGGCGCGTTCGATTGGACCGACATCGGCGCGTTCGATGATGGTTCGTATCACGAATAAATCGTAGAGAGTTGGAGCGGAGCTGCGGAGAGGACAGATTGGCAGATGGCATTTATAGGGACTTCGATTAAAACTTATGATACATACCGTAATCCGGCTAACCGAAGTTAGTTTACTAGTACATACTACACGGTCGTTTCCTCCTCGATGAGTACACTGATTCAATCCTTGCCAATCCATCGCGCAGGCCAGCAAACTGGATCATGGGAATCACGGCGTCCTCCAGTAGTCAAAGGACGTGCCGCACCCAAGCTCTTGAAGATAGGCACTATAGCATCCGAGAGTGACTCGGATTTATTACGTCTTGTGGTCTACTTAGTAATTATTGAGATAATCTACTGAGTAACTGACGCGATTGTACCAATACGTCGTAGCACCGTCCACGGTGCTCTCCTGGACTCACTGACGCACGTTTCAACTGATCATCTCAAGATCACCTAGTACGATTCGGACATGACATTCTGAAACTCAGAGACTTCTACTT
Organism: Boletus coffeatus; assembly: GCA_038092175.1. Taxonomy (NCBI): domain Eukaryota; kingdom Fungi; phylum Basidiomycota; class Agaricomycetes; order Boletales; family Boletaceae; genus Boletus; species Boletus coffeatus. The sequence continues at coordinate 15,190 of JBBPPS010000055.1, forward strand.
ACGTAACATTACTCGGCAGTCATGTTGCGGAGATCTAATCCCCCCTCACCCGCTCGGGAGTCCTGCGGTAGTTGGGGTCCTTATCGAAAATTAATCTAAATGCGGCAAGAAATTCTCATCCGAGTCAACAGTTGGATCATAAGAAGCTATATGTACCTCGTAATTGCCTGTATTAAGCATGGTTCATTTTTTTGCCCGCCAGTCCTATCAGTCATGTTTCCGCCGGAACTTGTTTCCAATGATCATATCAACCAAATGTTAAGGGAGGACTTAGTCCTCCGTAGGGTGGGAGGTAGCGGGTGTCTAACCAATGACTGCCTCGGAAGTGATCCCAATGTCCAATGACTCATAACAGTCCATTTAGCGTGGTAACAGGGGATTCAGGAATCGATAAGTTCTGATATCTCAACTACGCAAGCGCTGGGCAATAGTCCGTCAATTGCCAAATCACTGCTTCAAGTTTAGTCAAGAGCGTCGTCGAGGTATTGGATTATCAGCTACTGGACTTGCTCAAACGTTGATCTCAAAGTGCGAAACGCTCGTTCATCTGTGACGACTCCCCAAAAGGATTTGTACTGGGCGTCATGATCGCATAGGTTGCGCACGATAGTGCTGAAGGATTTTGGGGATTCTTTGTCACGACATCAGCGTTCAAGAAGCAATATGATGTCCTGAACCGCTTCTGCTTCGTACAGTAGTCGCAAATACCATGCGGACTTCGCGTGTCCCCGGAAGGCATCCTTGTCCTGCGCATACCGAGCGCCGAACGCATTCGGCATGTCGTCGAAAACGATGGACTCAGCTGTATTCCACAGTGCGTGAATATTTGACCGCAATATTGACTCGACCGACCTACTGGCAGACTATCAGATCCATCATGTGCGCAACTGCAACGCAAATTTGCACGGTAACTACTCCCACAAGCTTTAAGTCCTGTTCTCGTGATCGTTGATCTTTGAGTGGAACTCGGTGCGGTTGTTCGAGTCCTGGTGCAGGAAAATCAGAGTTGACAATTATGGAACTGACGACAACTGACCAAACTTCATTCGTTTCGAATAGTTGGCGATAAAGTATCCGCACTCCGTCAATTTTCGAATCAAAATCGTGATGGTCTTCATGTGCGTCTTGTTCGCTTTAAAGGGCTCCACATCGCGAAGATGTTGCTCATCGTACTAGCCAAACGAATAATCCATTCGTCCGATATTTCTGCTTCAAGAACACCAGGCGAAAAGGTCTTCATCGTTCAGCATCAACCCGGATATCGAGAACCTTGCTCACAGCTGATATGACAGACTAAGCCAGAGATGCGATCGATCGGATGAAGGTGCGGCATTCTGAAAGTGAGCGGACCAAGATACCGAACGGCCAGCACCTCTGTAATACCGGTCACGATCTAGTGGAGGGTGTCAAAGAGAAGGATTCGAAGCGAGACAAGAAGAGATGCGTTGAATGAAGGAACGTACGTTCGACGTGTGATCTAACATACGGCGGAGGAGAAGGTCTGACGAAGCGTCCTGGTGTAGCCTAGAAATCGTGGCCGCGTCTCCGGTGCTATAGAGCGAATGAGGTGAACGGTAATACGTACTTGGCTGGCTGCCCCAACGTGAACTGTGTCTTTGATGTCCTCGTTCTGCAGTCAAACATCTCGACGAGGTGAACGCCTTCGACTGCCGCGACCCGGGGGTCCCACTCTTGCCTGAGCTCCGGGGTGGTGATGACAGCTTTCCGCGCGTCGAGAAGGGCCAGTTCGTCCGTGGCGGGCACGTTGACCCATGCAAACACTGACTCGAAGTGAGACAAGAAGAGATGAGTTGAAGGAAGGAACGTACGTTCGACGTGTGACCTAACATACGGCGGAGGAGAAGGTCTGACGAAGCGTCCTGGTGTAGCCTAGAAATCGTGGCCGCGTCTCCGGTGCTATAGAGCGATTGAGGTGAACGGTAATACGTACTTGGCTGGCTGCCCTAGCGTGAACTGTGTCTTTGATATCCTCGTTCTGCAGTCAAACATCTCGACGAGGTGGGCGCCTTCGACTGCCGCGACCCGGGGGTCCTACTCTTGCCTGAGCTCCGGGGTGGTGATGACAGCTTTCCGCGCGTCGAGAAGGGCCAGGTCGTCCGTGGCGGGCACGTCGAGGGCGAGAAAGACCTGTTTCCATTCAGGGCCAGAGTTGTAAGAGGTCAGCAGCTAGTAACGCCGAAAGTTGTTCTCTACTATCAGAGAAATGGTATGATTCGTAGACATTTTGATTGCTTGCCTTGTATACACATGGTCACTTGAAGAAGTTATACTGAACTGGGTGAGAATCTATGTACCGAGTCGGAACTTTCAAGTTCCAGACACGGCGCAACGGGAACCACAACTACTTAACTAGAAAAGGGCCGGCGGAAGTCCGAAACAACAAGGCGATGGTGTTGCGATGAGTCAGTGAACTTATAGATTTATCCAACTAGTACAGCCCATGAATACATTGCTTCAACAACTAGAATTTCTAGTCCTCGCAACTAGAATAATCCTCGTCACGGTCGTCCTGTTCTGTCACCACAACTATCAACTTATCCGAGTCCGATTCGCCTAGATTTTATTTACAACACAAAATGTAGATAGGTCGTACACTACAAATATGTCACTATATATGTTGGCAGCTTGTATAAAAAAAATGGACAGCATCGAGAACGCCCTGCATGGTGCCGAGCCCAACACGAAGTTTTGGCTTCAAGTTATCGTCGCAGCACTACTTCTGCCATCCTCACAGCGTCACGACGACCAAGGATCGCAGGCATGTAGATCACTCGATATATGTATCACCTATCGTAGCCATGCGGTATGACTTGGGTCATAAAAGTGACAACATCGCATTTCAATGCCGTTCCATCATGATCGAGATTCGGGTGTATGCGAATTATCCCCGTGTTTCTCCCTCCGACTTGCTTGTAAGTTCTTCGCGTTGCGTTCGAGAGCGGCTTGCAACCTAGCAGCCTGAGGACGCCAGTAAAATGAAATGCATGTTGGTAGAGAAGCAACACTAAAACTTACTGCTGCATCTTCAGGTCGAAGCGCCCCCTTGGCTATGTTGTGTTTGCCATATTTGAGTTTCTTGACTCGAGTGATCTGCGTCTTCTTCCCCGCCGTGTCTTCCTCGAGTAGAGCCTCGCACTCTTCCTGGGTCGCCACATAACCTTGTAGCAGGGAGAAGAATTTGTGACGTAGGACGATTTTGATTCTTTCAAACGCATGTGCGCTGTACTACCCATCTCGTTCCTGAAATCGGTGAGGTGGGAGCCCGGCAGCAGATGCAGTGATGCCTACATCACATGTTTCACGCAGATCGTCCTCGCTTTCGATCATGTCTTTCAGCATTGGGTCCCATATGTCACAAAGCTGGCTGCCGTTTCCTTGGTGAGTGTGACACCATCGAATACGTGCGACTTGCTGGAAAAAGGGATGGAGTCATGGATCGCTCGGGGAAAAAAAAAGTGGTATCCACTATCGCTCAACCTCTAGTGCTTCCTCTTGTTCAACAGACCTGGTGATATATGCGGCAGCTGATCTCCCTTCCTGTCTGCGGGAGACAATGGAGACCCTAGACATTGGATGGTTTGCGTTGCAGAAATAGATTCACTGATAGCTGTCGGTTTTGTGAGGAAAGTTGGTTATCTGGTCCCTAATGAATGCTCACAACCGAGCTTCTGGGTTCTTCCTTGGGTCATTTTCGAGGCGGATAAGTGTATCTCGCCAGGGCCCGTCCTGGAACGTATAGCAAACAAGAGGGAGTAAGACCTTTGAGCTGCAGAACGTGAGTTGATGTGAAGAGTCAATGAGAAAACCTCAGTTATGTATCTCTCTGACTTCGGAAGGACTGAATTGATTATACAGGTCAGCACGCGTCCAGATTGGACGGTCTTGCACGAGCTAATAGGCGCGTCAGTTACACTGTTGGGGGAATTCAACGGATCAGTCCGACCTGCGTGACGCGTTCGAGGAGCTCCGGTTTGACTTGACTTTGGGCTTGTTGCACGGCAGGAATTGGATTTTCTGGGACCTATGGAACGTAAGCCGAAAATCAACGAACCAGGAAAGCAACTAACATTGAGATCCCCAAATTTCACTGTTGCGGGGCCATATCCCTTCCAGCGACTCTTATTGATGAGCCGCTTCCGTTCCTCACCAGTTTCTTCGTTGACGACGGCAGCAACCATCGAGCCAGCGCTCGGTTTGAAACTATTCATCGTCGAGCTCATGCTGTGGAGACGTGTTCAAGCGACTTACTTGTAGTTTTGAGGAATGCCCTGGCGACTGAATATCGGCGGTGGAAAGAGCCTTAAATTACTCCGTGGAACAGATGGTCCACCATCTTCCACAAGACCGGGATCGATGTTGGGATCATCACCCGCTGGAGAAGAGATAACATAATCTTTTTTCTCGTCGGGAATGACGTACTGCCGAACGGCATCGACTGCAGACACGTCAGTGCGATCCTCTGTGGTCGTGCCAAGATCCCCAACTTACCCATTCTGTCCATTGCCAGCCGCAACTGTGCGACGGGATCCGACATTTCGGGTTGAAACTGATAGTCCGCCATACCTGTCCTCGTAGTGAATACGCGTCATTGTTATGATAACAGCCAGATTTACTGCGAAACCGAACGGTCTTGAATATGACGCCCAGCGGTTCTGCAGTGTACTCTCCAACGACACCATCATGGCCTGGCTGCCGACGCTTTCTTTTCGTGACCTTGACTAGGATATTGCCGGTCCCGACGACGTCGCCAGGTATTGGATGTGCATAAGGATTACCGCAGCGGAGATTTAGTTCCAACAAAGCTTCGGGGCGCGCGGCGGTACGCTTGAAAGCGTTCTCGAGCCTGGGCGTGCCGCCTAGATTGCGAACTGCTAACGGAACGGAAGAATGCTGCACGTAACCTGGATACTCGACTGAATAGAAATGTGTAGCAGGAAGAGGATATTCAGGCGCCGCTGTATGCGAAGATGTCGATTGCTCGGTGGCCATATCCGAACGAGAGGAGTAAACGTCTGATTAGCAAGACGTCGAATCTATATACTAGTCAAGGCATACGTAGTCTAAGCCGGAGCAGACATTCGGTCCCGGGTAACTCCCAACAAGTAGCAGTAACAGTCTCCTCAGCCAGAGCCAGTCAATTACCTCCTGTCTTCTTCTGTAGACTCTTCCATGCACTCAATAGTTCCTGCGAACAGACGGTTAAAGACGAACAACATCACGGGGCCACATTCATTCAAACTTACCGGGTCTGACAGATCGACACCAGCCTTCTCAAGTTCCTCCTTGAGTTTCTTACCTGCCGTGCGAAATTCCGCGGTGGAAAAAAGGTGGAACAGTTGCATCGTCCGACTCCACAAGGAAAAAGAGACCCTCAATGAAAGCTCAAGCGCTCAAGTGCGTTCTCTTCACCTTCAAACCCACTTCGTTGACAGTCCTACTTATTAGTTCGCAAAATCACCCATCTGGACGAATGGCCTAAGGATCGAAAGAGACGACAAGCAGACCGCCCTGTGGCTGCTGCACCCCGACGACCAGTCGAGACGGCACGCGGGTACCTCGCGTCGCGGGAAGGATCTCCTGGTTTGCGATGATGGCGATGAGGGTATCCAAGATTGAAGAGCGACCACAACCGTTAGTCAATTCGCCAACACGAACTGCCGAATTCCCCAGTGAAGCGAGCCGGTGGCATCATCAAGCCAAAGGCGTGCGTTAGGTGTTGGAGTCGACCGTGGAACAAGTCGTTCGAAGGGCGAGCAGGATAGTGGTGCCGAACTCGAGATCGTGATCATGGATGGCAACCCAATTTTGACGACGCTTAGGAATGTGTATTTGTTTCTTATTCTTATGACGGTGCTAGGATATTGGATTGAGTATTCATAGTTTCGCCTTTGCGATGCGGTTCTCCCCACAGGTAGTACCAACTAGACCACTACCTTCTACTCAGGAACTGTTGCATTTCTCCCTGTATGGATGACTCGCGTTCGCTGTGTTGGGTCCAAAAACGCATTTCAAGGTGCACAAAATGATGCAACCATGCGTGCGTGACAAGTTCTAGGTTAGCCTGAAGACCGAGTCAACGTTCTGTCGAG
>JBBPPS010000056.1:0-21268 GCA_038092175.1 Boletus coffeatus
GGAGAGAAGGGCGCGGTCTTCATTTAGGAACTTCGACTCGGAATTCTCAGAGAGATCCGCCAGACGGATGGAAGCATGGCGGCGTGTCGACCGAAAGCCCAACACCCCGTTGTCAGCGGTCACCGATGTCAACGCGCGCGGCTGCCATCACGCTTTAAGTAACCGACACACCGAAACTTGGGACCGGTGTAGCTCCGGTCGCTGGCGGCAACGCCGCGGTGCCGCGATGCACTTACTAAGAGTGCGTCCAACCGACACACCGAGACCCTTTGTTCTCGCCGGTCCAGCTCAAGACGAGGCCGGTGGAAGGTGACGTTGTTTCGAGCGATGTTCTTGGTCTACGCATAGTCTACTATGTAGCTACTACGAAGCAAATTGAGTAATTAGGAAATCGCTTCTGCTACATAGCGACTCATGGAGCAGTAATTAGAGGGCACCAGCAATATTGCAGCTCAGGTGAGTACTCTAATGACTACCCGTCAAAGACACCTGGCTCAACATCTGCTCTCGCAAACCCTCTCTCATCGACCGTTCCCGCTCATCCTCGAAACCGATGCTCGATCGGCCAAACTACCGAACCCACTGACGCACCTTGCTCGACCAGTACGCTACGTCGACCGACAGCATGCCAGCGGCGTCCGAAACACGAGATAGTGCCAATACTCGTTGGCACGTTGCGCCAGCGTGAAATTCGCCGAGGTCATCAAGGTCGGTAATCTTGCTAAGGTTCACGGCCGAGCCAAGCGATTGGTTGTTTCCTAAGTCCAAGACCCACGAGCACCAACCTTGAACGATCCTGGTACGCGTGTCAGATCATCGTACTTGCCACGTTGGGAAGCGCTCACCTCTTCCTTGGGCAGCTTTTCTGTATCCAGAAGCTCTTCAACTTGGCCTTCGTCTGTGTGCTCTGTTCGTACTGATTCAACTGCTCTACAGACCCACCGCCGTTCATCGTGCCATACCTCACCGAGCGCATCAATGTCGCGCTTGCAAACAAGTCTGGCGCGCCAATGTCCCATGACGTCGTCACACGCTCAATCGCATGTCCGCAGCGAGCAGGCCCCTCCAGAGCGTCGCGTATTCGCTTCTAAACGACTCTTGCACGCGAAAGTACTGTCCGTGATCGAGCAAGACCAACTGGGGATACCGAGGGTGGGAGGGATCGGGGCGATTATGATGTTGCCAGGGTGCGGGTTGCAGCGAATCCAACCCCAGCTAAACGTTTGCGTTTGTGAACAAGTAAACGAGAAAGTTGGGGGATATAACACGTACCAACGGTGAAATGAACGGGGAGATCGAATAAACAGTTTTCGATATCCACATCGCTACGCGAAATGCGCCGAGATCCCATTGGACAGCCACCCATTCTTGGGCTCTGCGCGGTGTACATACTTCTGGCACCCGCGATGGCATCCTGTTCGCATTCGTCAAATATGCCTGAACGGAAAACAGAGAGAGGACGTTAGAGTTGGGTATCCATCGAAGAAACGGGCAAATTTGTCCTGTATGGGGCAGAAACGGGGAATTTTTGTGCGAATTGCACACGGGGGTACGTACCATAAATTCGACACACGTCGTCGGCAAGGATAATGGCGGCGTACGTTGATGCAAGTTTTACGGTGGCCTAGAAGGAGCGGTGTCGGTCATATCGACGGTATTCTTAGACCCATCCAGCCACGACGAGTACGAATGATCGCCGCAGGATGCAGCGTAGAAGGATGGAAGACGCGGTACATACAGATGAGTTGAGGGAAATGTGGTATAACGAAGTCCCATCTGCGCGAGAATGGGTGCATACATTCGACAAGGTCTAAGATGCTTACTCGGTAGGCAAGTTTGACCCCAACCCAACGAAGATATAGGCCCGACTTGGTTCTATTTGTACGTCGCTTAGATCGAGCCATTTCTTCCTGCATCATTGACGCTAGGTTTGTCCAAGAGTTGTGCTTTGCCCTCCGGATATAGACGTACCAATGCAGAGACTGTCTGCAACGTGGCGGTGGAGCACGCCGTATTGAACTGCAGCGATACGCGGGATAGTATACGGCACTCGTAAGCTTCGATGCTGCACGCGGGTCGACTAGGATCAAACAGCGATGCAAGGGCGAAGATTCTGAATGGGAGCGATAACGCGCGAGGGCCGGGTATGGATTCGTAGGAGCTGCGAGGAAGATGAAGGCATGGTAATGTCGCCAACTTGGTTGACCCACTCTGCGCGATAGACACCCCCCACTATTTCATGGTTCTACCTGGAAATAAAAAACCATTCCCGCTGAGGTGCAAAGGAGGGATTTAGAACAGTGCTTTCCCCCATTCCAGATATATCTCGCACCACCAGATGGCTTCCGACAGCGGTGGTCGATAATCTATCACGAGTTCCCGTAGCTCGGCATCGACCGGAGTGGTATCGTGTTCAGGCGTCGAAGCATCCATCGCATGTGCTGGGAGACGTGAATTCTGTGCCGGTGTCGCCCACGCTGATGCTTTCCTCAGGGGACGCTAGACGGCGGGAGTATTCGTATGAGATACGATAAGAGCACAAATAACTGAAATCTACCCCGATGAGATATTAGAAGGGAGAGAGAAACGCCGTCAGGACCTCAACATCGCAGCATAGATAGTAAGCATACCTCTGCTCTGGCTGTACTAATGAGCGTATTTTCGCCGCGTGTGCCGATTGTGAGTGTTCCTCTCAGGAGAAGCGCGTCATTGTACCTTACTTCAAAATTATATTTCGAAATACCAAAAGCATCAATGATAGCGTCGGTTTCGGGGTCGCTCAAGGGAGAACCTTTGGGACTGGTTGAATCTGATGATATGCTTTCCTGAGAAGGGCTTGAGATGGTGCTCGATAACAATGGATGCGGGTCATCAGGTGGCTGGGTTTGTGTGCGCCGAAGGGCCCCCTCAAGCTCACGAATGCCTGCCGACATCGATTCTATCTTGTTGTGCAAGTCTGCGCTGTTTGTGAGGATTAGGCTGATAGTGGTCTTTTTGGTGAATACTCCAGGGTAGGGAGATGGTAGGAGCACCTACCGATTGCCCTTCCCTGTAGTCAACGATCCTTGGGGAAAGAATTAAGAGCAATCGAGCGGCAATCGAATACGTTGCGTTATTATTAGTTGGACATATAGTTCCATATTCTCACTTAAAACAATTCTCGCAAGGAATCTGAAGTAAACGAAAATTCTGGATCAGATTTAGTACAAATGGAAGGTAAGGGAAGCAGTGAACTTTGCGATCACAACGGAGCTTGAGGCCGTTTCGATATGAACCACGTTAACCTCCTGCCAGTGGAGTTGCGAAGAATGCGTACCGTCGACATTCAGCGTAAGACATAGGCACCCGACCCAGTTTCTTACGCTCCTTCTTCACCACAGCGGTTTCTTCTGGACTGCCAGTCATAGCGGATGAGTTCGCTGCCAAGGGTACGGTGGTCAAAGCAGCAGTAGACTGCTATGTTTGCAAGTCGGCAAAGGCCGTATACGCTCCTGATCGTAGCGATGGGAGAGAGACGCAGCATCCAGGCCTCAGGGGAAAGCAAATGATCGGTCGCGTAAGTCTCCGAGTGTTCTTAAGCACGCACTCGTTTTAGACAAGAGCCCCGGCCGGCTGGTATTAGTTCCAGGTAACATTCGTTCATTCGGTCAATGATTTCTCGAGATCAAGATCCGGGTCGACCAGCTTGAAGTTTACACTGGGAATGGCCCTCGTTACGTCCAGCTGCACAGCGGTCAACTCCGTCATCTTTACTGACAGCGATTTGATGCGCAGACCCCCCTGCGTAACGTTGCTTCCTCCTCCGACATCTCCGCACGTGACTGAGACATCCGAGTCACCTGCACCATCGATACGGGCCAGTAATCCCAATTGTTACCAAATGGCATGAGCCCGTTTCTTGAGTTGCGTCACGGTAGCCCGATCTGCGATGAACTTCTTCGATCGTTCGAATTTGTCTACAGAACCAGCTTCGAAGCCCCGCGAGTCATGGAAGACGAATTTGTCGTTGCTCCGGAAATCAATTCGTTCTCGATGTCGTGAATTCCGCGCCGGCATGCATCGGTAAAGATGCGCCTCATGTCAGCGTCCGATATGTTACAAGCGATCCTCGCCCCCATGGATCACTCAACCTGGGTCAGATCGATCTAGCAATCGGTTTTGTAGACCAGCCTGAGTCATCCATGCGTATCAAACCAGACACGCACCTTGTTGCCTCTTCCATCAAAGACCCCCGGGTTTTCGGTAGTGTTACAGATTGCGCGGAGGATAGTCGCCTTGCCAGCGTTCGCCCGCCCAATGATGAGGACCCTGAAGCGGCCAAATTTCTCTCGGATGTTTGCGAAACCGCCTGTTATGTTTGTCTCCATAACAAAGTGCGAGCGTGGAGTTGAAGAAGCTGTGGAACGTAGAGCGCTTGGTCGTCACCGCGAGAGCGAGGAGAAAGGTGGAAGAAGTGAGGCGTACCCGCACCTACTTCCGATATCCGCTTCGGTATTCGAAAGGGGCTTTCGCAATTCCCGATCATCATATGGCTCCCAACAGCACACTTTGCAGGGGGGCGACGACCTGAGCGAGCCTACTAGTAGAGCCCCACGTCTAAATTAGCCAATTTGACCCCCCGCGACGGAGCAAGAAAGTGCCTGTCCGAGTTTAGTACTTCATCCCATCCTTCTGAATCCGAGCTCCCACTGGAGGGTCACTTCTTGACGAGCAGACGTGGCCCATCATGACCATCGTCAACAACTGCACCCTTGAATGGGAACCGGAAATTGACGAGAGCGAGTTGTATGGTCGATATCAACTTCTTCAAGTTCCTTCCCATCCCCCCAGTACTCTCCACCGCTAAGCTGCGGCTCGTACCATTCGTCCCTCGAGTTCATGCAGCCGCTTACCTGGATGGAGAATGAGTCCACGTTTGAACACATGCCCGTCCCAATCGAACGTCGACAGGATAAAAAAGCGCATCATGTTCGCCGCGATCGATATCACCCGCCCTGACGTCAATCACCCGAATGGGAGGGCTCGTTTGCGGGCTCGTTCGGCCTCGTGGACACCAACAAGGGGAGACTTTCCGTGGAGATCGGTCCTGCGATCGTCCTTCCTGCCTTTCAGCGAACCTACGTTGCGGCTCATGCTGTCGGTTTACTGTTGAAATGTATGCTTGACCTTCCACCTTCTGGAGTCGGCTTCAGAAGAGTCAGGCGGAATGCAATTTCTGCCAATATCCTTTCTAATAAACTTGCCAAGCGGTTGGGTTTCAAGATGGAGGGTGTATCGAGATGGAAATGGGTGGTGCCTGAGGGATACCATAAGTCAGGAAAGGAAACGAGAAAGGGTGATGCAGGCAATGGGTTATTGGGCAGCGACAGTAATGAATGGGCGATGTGCTGGGACGACTGGGAGGAGGGTGGAAGGGAACTTGTTGAACGCATCGTTGAAAAGGTAGTTTAAATAGTGAAGCGGGGCTTCTGATACCGAGTTAAAATACAAAGTCCACCAAAGGCTGCTCCATAGAAACTGAAATATAACATATTTCCCTGCAGTGAGTATCAGATGAAGACATAAACGAATTCCAATTAGAGGATATCCAGGCTCGCCACCCTATAGTTCTGAAATCACTGAAAGCGGATTTATGAGTGAAAGAGGTAGTAAGCGCTGTCGTCTCACGTGCGATTATCCGTCCAGCTTCCAATTGTTCTCCTTCACCAACTTCTCGCGTTCAAGCAAATATTTTCCTTTGTAAAGTTCGTCGGGAGTGAAAATACGGTACGAAAAAAACTCACCTTCTTTGTATTTCTGGCTCTCATCGGAGGCCTTGTGGTAGTACCACCCAAGGCGATCATTGCAACCAATGCAGAATACGCCAGCGACTGCGTGTACACCAGTTCTGGGCATGGAAATAAGAACTGCCAGAGCACGCGCGAAATTAGGGAGGATTACAGAAGAGGTCGTTGCTCTTTTTTTTCCCTTGCTTCACACTGACGGCAGTGTGCATAAGACTAGACAGCGGGTTAGATGAACCCGTTTCGGTTATTGGAAAACGACACACAATCCTCGTCCCTCCCGTCCGGAGCCTGAGAAGGACTTGCTGATCAACTCATCTTGGAGTGCCTGTCGATAGCATTGTGACTGGGTCGCACCATCAGGGGGGCGGCGATGGTGCGTACGAGTACCGCAGAGCAATTTGCGCAGATGAATATAGGACGGTCGTGAAATGTCGAGACTACTTGGCTCTTGGAGTTCTCTTCCATTGGCGGTCGTTGAACGTTGAGGCTGCGGCCGTGGAACTGGAGTGTGGACGAGAGCGAGAGAAGGACTCACCCAAGGCTGAGTCCTGGGGGCCTAGGCTCAGCGAATGCAGTAACTCAAGGCTTCGAGAGCCATCCGACCGTGACAAGGTCCGATTCCGCCGAGTCTTCCCAATTTGGCGAACATTAATTTGGTTATTACTTTACTTTGTTCTCCTCACCGTCAATCGATGCAAAGAAGCCATGCGAACACAGAATTGTCTCCGGAGTTGGTTCTAGCGGTGCAACGCATTCTCAAACTCAGCACAGAGCAGAACGGCGATCCTCTCGACGACCTCTCAAGTGACTTCAGTCCCGCAGTGGACGTTCTGAACGAGCTCGAAGTTCCCAGACGGTATGTGCCAGTGTGCCTGGACGCCGTGTCTTCGTCCTAACTTAGGTCGTCCTAGAGGCTTCGTTGGCTCGCTTGGATGTCGTCCAGGAGAAGCTCGCGCAAGATGAGCGCGAAATTCAGGCCGAGATCGATGCACTTCAGGATGCAAAATTAAGCTGGATCAAGACCCAGGGAGGATGCAGTTCATTCAGGAGATGATTTCTGTATAGACTGCTTTTCTCTGGATACAGTTTATCTATAGAGTAAACAGCCTTCAGGATCTCCTTGGGCATCGCGCATACGCGAGAAAGCATCGGAATCAGAGGCCGCAGTACTGCGGAATATTACAAAGACGTACAAGCACTGGACCTCGCGAAAAAGAATCTCATTCTGAGCATGACGACGCTGAAACATCTGCAAATGTTTGGTGAGCACCTTGGGGTCTGTTCTGGGCTACGAGTGATTCATCCGCTTGCTTGTTCCCAGTCAACGCTCTCACCCAATTGGAGGATCAGGTGAAGGAGAAGAAGTACTCAAAGGTTGTTAGCTGTTGGTAACTTCCGTACTCTCGCCTCCAACAGCATTTACATTACTTATTAGGCAGTAAAGCAGCTCTCTTCCTCCTTCAAGTCGTACACCTCTGTCCATCGCATCGTTCAAGTTTGGAAGCGCATTCAACAAATCCAAGGAGAGATTCGAGGCCAGCTCGACGCCGAATTTGATCCATTGTGCGTTCGTGCCATTAACGTGATTTCGAGCAGTTTGGAACATGTACCTTAGTTTCCTCCAAGACCTCTTCAAAGCGTTCAAGTCGACTCAGATCACGGACGCATGTGCTGTCTTTGACGTGCTTGGGCCAGATGTGCCCACTCAGCTTATAGAACGGTATGTAGCATAGGAGCTCAAAGAGTATTGTCGCATTTTCCGAGCAAGTGATGAAGCGGGACATCTCGACAATATCGTGAGAAGATTTGCCTGGTTCAGGCTCTTGTTAACAACCACTCATGAAACAGAGATCAGTAGGGTGTTCCCTGGTGGCTTTTTTCCAAGTTCGTTTCCATTACAAGGTAACCGCGCGAAGTCGTCCAAAAAGTGCTTGCTGTTGATCCTAACGTGTTGTATTCGCCAGAGACGACCTTTCAACGCTGTTGTCAAAAGCCGGCCAGACGCTCATTGTCAAAGTGCTCCTTGAAACACTTCAACAAACAACCGATTTTGAGTTGTCAACGGCGAAGAAATGGGCTACCCCTGTTCGTTTTTCGCCTGTTGAGATGGGGATCCTCGAAGGCTAATGCTAAACCCTTCTCCGCTGGATAGCTGGATGAAATTTTGAAATCCGGGTCACCTTTTACAGCACAGACCCAATCCATGTCTTCCGCATTCGAGCCTCATCTCGGCATATTTTTTGATGCTCAAGACAAGTAAAGTTTTCTCTTGGACCTTTCACTCCGCTGTGTTATGCTCGACATCTGTCAGAGCTCTTGCCGACATGTTGGCCCCACGTCGTGGATCCAAGGTCCGTAGCTCAGTCGATGCAGCCTCGAAGCCACCTACTACTTCGTCAACACCCCAGGGCTCTATACCTGCTAGCCAAACTATCAACTGGACAAGCTCTCTTTGATTTGTGCGGAGTACAGAAGAAGTGGCTGAAGATCTATGCTGGTCCGTCTGCCGCCGCTTGCTTGACCGTTTCGTGACGCTGATTCTTTTGTTGTTAGAGGACGTGCTGTCTCCGAAGATGAAACGGTGAGAGATAGGTGGTAAACGCTGGTAATGTTAACTCAATAGTTGGATTAGACCTCAGACTCAATCACGCAAGTCAATGGACTCAAGATTTGACAAGACCGAGCTCCAGCACGCTTGTCTACTTATCAACACTGCAGACTATTGTCAAACTACTGCGGCGGAGGTGTGTTTCCGTCTCTCCTTCAGCTTGACCGAAAGTTGATGGACAATAGCTGGAGGAGAAGATCAAGGAGAAGGTGGGCGAGAAATTCAAAGAAAGGGTCAAATTGCAGGCCGAGAGGGATCTTTTCATGAGGTTTGCTGTTCGAACGATCTCTCTCTTACCCGTTCACTGATATCTCATCTCCTCAGCGATCAATATACAGCTCCGCGAGCTCGAATCGGCATGTGACAGCGCTTTCAACACGATGTCACGCGTCAACTGGGGCGCAATCAATCAAGTGACGGGCCATTCGCCATTCATGGATGACATTACGCAGGCAAGCGAACAAGTGGCTGAATCGATCAAGCCCTTGGTGGAGCAAAATAAGTATTTGAGGAATTTCCTTGACAAGGCTTCCAGGTTCGTCCAACAATGAGTTTCTCGAAATGGAATTGTAACATTGCGTCAGTCTTCTTCTGCTCCGTTTCACCAATGCTCTCATGAAGAGCCGGCCGCTCAGAGAGATTGGCGCCGAACAGGTTAGTCTCGTCTCGTCATCCAGTCCGCAGTAACGCCTCAACGAGGCAACGACGTAGCTACTTATCGATCTTGGGATTTTCAAATCGTGTCTCAGTCCGTGGCAGGCGTTGCGCAGGGAACCCTCGCAGTCATCCCATCGTTTTTTCTTATCGCTCTCGCCACGGTCCACAGATTCTCGACCTCAAAGGCACGCCCAAAATGGAACACAACAGCCTCTTGGACTCCTTTTTGACCATAACGAGCACAAAGACGGACCTGGAGCCATCACCTAGCAATAAATACGAGCATATCTTTGTAACACGTGCGTACCAATTTCGCGCTGGCATCCCTGGAGAAAATCGCAAACACACCTCTTCAGTCGTACGTGCCACGGATGTTGCTTGCAGCCTCCGTCGCGTGCCAGCAGGCTTCCATGTCATTGTAGAAGTCGATGGAAGTATCACACAGACATCGAACAAACCCGTGTCGACAGAGAAGGACGCCGTAGAATGGGACGAAGAGATCCTCTTGTACGTCATCCTCTGCCGAATGACTGCTACTTTTGTTGAATAAGTACCAAGGCCATCGAATCAGTCATCTTCCATTTCATTTAGTGTCTACGCATCGTTCGAGCTTGGACCGAGGCTAGGAAACGGAGAATTTCTCGGTCAATTAAAGACTACTGTAGAAAAAGTGTTCCATCATCGGGATGGACAGCTTTAGCGTGAGCAACTCCTTTCACCACCGTACGCTGTCCTTGACATCTCCTCGTAGTCACCAACGTTAATAAAGCACAGAAGGATGATGTTTTACCATCGTGTTCGTCCCTTCGCATTATCGCGGAGCGACGCATTTGTGACACAAACGAATCCTGTCCCCTTGGAAGGTCGACGTAAGCAGACTGTTCATGTTGCTGTAGTCATTTTTGTTTCTTCCTCCCTGTCCTTCACGCGCACGTTCCACAGTTTCTTCGACAATACGCTCAGGCTTAGAATCTGGACATGAACTCGAACTCGAACTCAGAGACAAACCAGCCCTGTGGTTTCGACAACATCCGAGAGAAATTTGGCCGCTTCCGGACTCGGATCCTGATCATTGGGTGGGCGAACGCTGGCAAGACGACCATTCTCCGCTCGATCTGTAACACTACCGATAACCCAGAGGTCTATGATGGAAAAGGTAACAAGGTGCGTGCCCAGTTTGATACAGATAATTGGCTTGACAAACCGTGCGACCAGATTGATCTGACCCAGGTCGAGGGATCCAGGGGGGTGAGTACCACACACATACTGAAATCGGACTCGACGAGCATCTTTACCAATGCACACTACTAGCGTGGGGAACACAACATCAAGAATGAGTTGATTTTCGGGAGCAATAACAAATTCGTTTTCCATGACTCGCGAGGGTTCGAGGCTGGTTCCGCACATGAATTCCAACAGCTGAAGGAGTTCAAATGTTCATTGCTGATTGTGCAAACACGACATCTCTCAACAAACACATTCATGCCATCTGGTACCAGCTTGATCAGTTACGGGAAGTGGTCATTGATACATTGTATAGGTACTGTATCCCGATGGATAAATTCAATCGGGTGATCCGACGCTCCGAGGAAATGTTTTTCAATGAGTGTGATACGAGAAATGGTGGGGTCATTTTTTGCAAGATTTTTGTGAGCTCACAGCTTGGCCAGTGCCTGTTATTGTGTTGTTTGATGCGTTACTGGCTGTAGCCATGGGTGAACTATCTGGTGATGCTCGAAAGCTGCCAATACAGGAGAAGGTAGCAAAGGCACATGAGCTCACAGATGGAATTTTCAACAATGCTGATGTATGGGGTCATCTCTCTAAAATGAAGTATGCACCAAAATATAGTGTTCGGATTGGAGGTATTATTCTCTTTTCCGACACAACAGGCATGGGTACATTTAGTGTACTAAAAGATATTAGTAATGGCGTGTAATTAGTATAACTGGTGAAGCGGCTAGTTCAGTCTAGTCAACACTGATGTTATTATTTCTATCCATTTCAAATGCAACATGATAGTAGTGATGTGATAGTAAATACATTCTTCCTACTGGAGGGGTGATGTTATGCTATGGTAATTATTTAACTATTCCAAAGACAATTTTGTGTGAAAAAGTTTGTGTGGTTTAACTATTCCGGTGTGTTATAGTTTGAATACTATGTTGGGTTAATGGGCTTTGTCTGTGCCAGTTTCGTCTGCGGGCGATGTTGACCACGCGAGGTAGTAGCAAAATCAACTCCTTTGTGAAGTCAGACTTTTACCCAATATAGTATTCAAACTATAACACACCGGAATAGTTAAACCACACAAACCTTTTCACACGAAATTGTCTTTGGAATAGTTAAATAATTACCATAGCATAACATCACCCCTCATAGAAATAATAACATCAGTGTTGACCAGACTGAACTAGCCGCTTCGCCAGTTATATTAATTACACGCCATTACTAATATTTTTTAGTACACTAAATGTACCCATGCCTGTTGTGCGATTATTAACATGATTCAGCTCACAGAATCTGCATGGGTGCAAGAGATGCACAACTCAAATAAGGGATGTAACACACTGCTGGAAAATACAGCAGGAGCTTTGAATGAGAAGGCTTTGCATGCTATTTGTCACTGCCAAAGAAACAAATATAGCATTGTGTGTTAGATATGCAGTGCAAGAGTGGGTATTAAAAGTTGGATATTCTTCAAAGAAGAATGAAATTATTTTAAACAGAGTCATTGACATACTGCATCAACCTGCACTTCCTATACACAGAATGGATATCATAGATCCAGAAGAAGATCTGGCAAAATGGTTTCCACACTTTTGGGTAAGATGAGGCTTTTCTATGAATTAGCTCATACATGAAATTTGAATACACGCTAATCATTCATATTGCACTAATGTCATTATAGAGAGTGAGTTGGCATCACAGGAAATGTGCAAAAATTGATCAAGCTTATATCACTTGATTCTACTCTGGAAATGACAGAGAGTGAGTTGTGCATTGTGAAATATAGAGAGTGGTGATACTGATGATACTATGTCCATTTACTATGCTCTGGAAATGATAGTATGTGAGTTGTACACAATTTGTGTATTGTGCCAGAGAGTCACTGTGGTGATGCTAATGATGCCATATCCATTTACTCTGCTCTGGAAATAACAGTGGGTGCATCATGCAGCCAGAGAGTGGTGATGCTGATGAAGTCACTGACATGTCCATTTACTCTGATCTGGAAATGCAGGATGTGAGTTGAATTGTGGAATTTGCAAGAGAGTGGTGATGTTGATGATGCCATGTCCATTTACTGTGCTCTGGAACTGACAGTATGTGAGTCTTGCATTGTGGAATGTACCAGAGAATGATGATACTGACTGATGATGCAATGTCCATCTATTACATTCTGGAAATGACAGAGAGTGAGATGTACATGGTGGAATGTGCCAGAGAGTGGTGATGCTGATTATGTCATGTCCATTTACTTTGATCTGGAAATGACAGAAGGTGATTTGTGCAGTGTGGCATGTGCCAGAGAGTAGTGATGCTGATGATGCCATGTCCATTTACTCTGCTCTGGAAATGACAGTTGGTAAATCATGCATTGTGGAATGTGCCAGAGAGTGGTGATACTGATGATGTTATGTCCATTTACTTTGCTCTGGAAATGATAGTATGTGAGTTGTGCATTGTGCATTGTGGAGTGTGTGAGAGAGTGGTAATGCTGATAATGCAATGTCCATTTACTACTCTACTCTGGAAATGACAGGGAGTGCATTGTGCATTGTGCATTGTGCATTGTGCCAGAGAGTGCTGATGCTGTTTATTCTGTTCTGGAAATGACAGGCAGTGAGTTGTGCATTGTGGAATGTGCACAGAGTGGTTATGCTAAAAATGCACTGATCATCTACTATGCTCTGGAAATGAAAGCCTGTGAGCTGTGTATTGTGGAATGTGCCAGAGAGTGTGATACTGATGATGTCATGTCCATTTACTTTGCTCTGGAAATGATGGTATGTGAGTTGTGCATTGTGTATTGTGGAGTGTGTGAGAGAGTGGTAATGCTGATAATGCAATGTCCATTTACTACTCTGCTCTGGAAATAACAGAAGGTGAGTTGTGCAGTATGGAATGTGCCAGAGAGTGGTGATGCTGATGATGCCATGACCATTTACTCTGCTCTGGAAATGACAGGCAGTGAGTTGTGCATTGTGGAATGTGCCAGAGAGTGGTGGTGCTGATTATGCCATATCCATTTATTCTGCTATGGAAATGACAGGGAGTGAGTTGTGCAAAGTCTTCAACTTGTGTATTGTGGAATGTGCCAGAGGGTGGTAATGCTGATGACCATTTACTTTGCTCTGGAAATTACAGGAAGTGAGTTGTACATTGTGGAATGAATGTGGAATGTACCAGTGGTGTTGCTGATGATGCCACATCCAATGTTTCTGCTCTGGAAATGAAAGCCTGTGAGTTGTGCATTGTAAAATGTGTCAAACAGTGGTGATGCTGATGCTTCCTTGTCCATCTGTTCTGCTCTGGGAATGACAGTATGTGAGTTGTGCATTGTGCATTGTGCCAGAGAGTGGTGATTCTGATGCTGATGTCATTTATTCTGCTGTGGAAATGACAGATAGTGAGTTGTGCATTGTGGAATATGCCAGATACTCAGAGTGGCAATGCTGATGATGCCATGTCCATTTATGCTCTGAAAATGAAAGCCTGTGAGTTGTGTATTGTAGAATATATCAGAGAGTGGTAATGCTGATGCTTCCTTGTCCATCTGTTCTACTGTGGGAATGATAGGATGTGAGTCATGCATTCTGCATTCTGCCAGATAATGATGCTGACTGATGATGTCATTTATCTTGCTCTGGAAGTGACAGGTAGTGAGTTGTGCATTGTGGAATGTGCCAGAGAGTGGTGATGCTGATGATGCCATGTCCATCTACCCTGTTCTGGAAATGCCAGGATGTGAGTCCTCTATTCTGAATTAATTTAAATCAAAATAATGGTAACATCATCATTTATTCTATATTGACATGACAGACTCTGGTATATTACAGATAAATTGATATATTTTCACATGTTTATTGTTTTTTTTTTTTTTTAATTTTTAAATTTAAATTTAAATTTTTCTTTCATCTTTACAGAATGTACATGCTTTCATGTTATCAATTTTCACCAGTATTGACATATATTGCTGATTTATTCAGTTGGTGAGCTGTCTATTATCATCATAACATATTCAAAATACCAAATTTGTTTCAAAGACTGTAAGTTATGTTTTATTAGGTGATAATAACAAACTGATTTTCCAATTCTTATAGGAAGTATATCTATATTCTATATCATGACATATCATTATATTAATGATAAATGCTTTGGATTCCTTACAGATGGTACGTAAATTTTATTTTATTTTATTTTATTTACCCCTTTGTATTGACTTACTACTTCTCAATTTCTAGGTTGTAAGTTGTTACATTTTATTTTCAGCAGCATGCATTTCACTTGTCTAATATTGTACTTTAAAAATCATGTCATAATGGCAGGGTGTGAGTTTTTGACTACTATTGTGGTGATATATCAATATTGACACAATTTTCCATTAATTTCAGATGGTAAGTATTGGTTGTACAAATCCAATCTTCATTCCACTTGTTTATTCCTTTACAGATGGTGAATTGGTTTTCAGGAATTCCTGGTTTTATCTGAATTCAATTTGTTATTGTTAGATTATTCATAACCCAACAGTATGTGAATCAATTATATTTATTTTTGTTTATAATATTTTATCATTCAGTCTGAGAATTTGTATACCAGTGAAACTTCCATTCTCAAGCCTAACAGTATTGTACATTCCTTGTCAATTTCATTTTATCCTTCTATCTACTATTGGTATATAAAGTGTCTTTCTAATGTCTTTTTAAACAAACACACATTGAATTATTTTGTTGCTTTGTAGATACACTGCTTATCCTCGAGCATTTTTTCTATCTTTTACAAAAGATCCTCAACCAGTTCTGTCTGCTGTTGAAAAGTACAAGGCATCAAATATACCCAAGCAGGTGAAATCAGTGATGAAGGGAATCTTTGATCAGTATGGAAAAGCATCTAAATAAGAGAAGATAGAGATGATTTTGAATGTCATTCTTCAGAATTGGATGAGTGTGTTTGATATGCACATGTTTCATTTTTTCATTCAATAATGTTGTATTTTCAGCAATTGAATGAACTCTGGGCTCCCTTTATGCCATGGAAGCAGTCAGTTTGAAGAAGTAGATGCAAAAAACAAAAGAAAAGAGTTGAAACAGCCAAGAATCTATAGAAATGTATCAGTCATGTTGCATCCATGCATGTTAGTTGATGAATGAAATTTTTGGGGAGACATGTGGGGGAAAAACATTGTTGGCTAAGAAACTTGAGGTATTCCACATTCCAATTTCAAGCACAGACTGCAGCATATATATGGTTTTTATTATTTCTGGGAATTGGAAACTAGAAGCAAATGAAAGTGTTTGCAATCCATATTGAGGGCAACATTGAAATTCACATTATAAAAAATTCTAGTACCTAGTATCACTCATGGTAGGCTGCAGCTTTAATGATACAGTACAACCGTGGTATGTTTTGGGAAAGATGAAGATGAGTCATGGGGCCAAGTAAAGACACGGAAAAGGAAAAGAAAAAGAAAAAGAAAAAGAAAAAGGACCATGAGTCACATGATTATACATTGGAAATGAAGAGAAAAGAAAACCTCGACCCTGACCACAAATCAATCTCTCATCAAGCCTCGACCGACAACCTCAGCCCTAATTATGGAACCGCTGCGGTTTCCACACATTTGTCTCCGGAACCATCACGAAACCGTCTGCATCCCTTCTGCTTTGTAAACTTTGAGTTATTCGGGGCCAAAGATGTCGAGGTGCTCGACGAGGTCGAGGAGGGTGCTACACTGACGGTGCCATAGACTGGGAGAGAAGAGAGGGTGGGAGAGGAGGGTATGGGAGAAGAGAGGGCAGTAGCCAGCATATGGAGAGTCGCTGGCACAGAGTGAGGGGTCAAATGAATCCTCGAGACAGCCGTAGGAGATCTTGATCTGGGCTGGGGAGAGACGAAGGATGCCTCTCGAAAGCTGGAAAGCATCAGTGAGAGTGTGTTGGTAAAGAGACGGCGACTTACAGTGTCTTTAAGGAGACCGGCGCGGGTATACACACCTTGGGAAGCCAAAGGAGAGCAGCAAAGTGGGTACTCTTGGAGTGGGCATTGCCTTTGGTGTGCTGACAAGAACTTGGCCTGCGAGACGGGACATTGCTTCATCTAATCTACTGCCGATGCCAGTGGAATAACGGGTAGAGGGAATTGCAGCAGCCTGGTGAGGAATATCTTTGCAAACTTCAAGTTGTCATATTATCATAGCTGAATGGGCGCCTTTTTGGATGAGGAGGTTGTCATCCTAGACGAAGTGGAATGCCTCTTGCCAGATTTTGAGCTCTACGGAGTGTTGAGCAGGTGTTGAGGTGGCGGATCTGATAGGTTGATGGCTTGGGCTCAGTCGGCCCGAAAGGGACGGTGTATTTATTACACAGCCACAGCTGTGAGTTCTTGCTGTCAAGGCCACTCCTATAATGAACCTGGCACTCCATTCACTTCCCCAATTCTCCACTGCCAGTGGCACCCCGGCATCTCGAGGACAAAATATATCACTCCACTCATTATGGAGCAACATATGCAACCATGTCTTTGTAACACGTGCATAGCAATTTCACGTTGGCATTCCTGGACTGCATCACAGACATGCCTGTTCAGTCATACGTGCCACAAATGTTGCGTACGGTCTCCGCCAAATACCAGCCGCAGGCTTCCATCATGTCATTGTAGAAGTCGATGGAAAGATGTCGAGATTTGTTCATTCAAGTTGTGGTCCGTGCAGTCTTTCTTTGTCACTGGCATCATGTATTATATCAGTGCTTCGTCATGTCACCTTCTCCTTTCAACTTCTTAACCTTGCGCTTCTCAATTCTAGGTACTGTTATTCTCGCTTATCGATCCATGTACTTAGCTTCATCTCGATTCTAGTATTCTTTGTGCCAATCGGAAGTCACGCGCCTCGGATCCCGGTGAACCTGACAAAAAGATCACACAAGCCTACATCAAACAAACCTGTGTCGACAGGGAAGGACAGCGTAGAATGGGATCAAGGCATCCTTTTGTGCGTCATCTTTTGCTAAATATCAATATCTGATGCCACTTTCATGTAATACCTTCCAAGGCCCGGGCCATCAAATCAATCATCTTCCATTTCGTTTACACAACAGGCAGGGGTACCTATAATTGAGTTTAAAAGATTAGCAATATTGTGTTATTAGTACAACTGTTCAGACTATCCATACACTACAGGATTGACAAGGAAGAAAATAACTATTCACTTCAAATATAATGCAGAATTAGATGTGTAACAGTAAATCTATTCTGCTTGTTGAAAGGAAGGTTGAGCTATAGCAATTATTTAACTTTTTGAAAGGCAATATTGCTCAAAAAATGTATGTGTTATTTAGACTATAACACCGTGTTATAGTTTAATCACCATATCTGGTAAAAGTCTAACTGACTACCGGCTGAACTGGAACACAATAGGTGAAGGAAAGGAAAACTATTCATTCCATAGATCTCAACAACACAGTGTCAGTATATTAAAACTATATACATAGAGAAATATTCAAATATACTGTCCCATAATGGATAGTCTGAACAGTTGTACTAATAACACAATATTGCTAATCTTTTAAACTCAATTATAGGTACCCCTGCCTGTTGTGTTAGTGTCTACGCATCGTTTGAGCTGGGTCCCAGGCTAGGAAACAGAGATTTTCTCCGTCAATTCAACTTGAAGATTACTGTAGGAGAAGTATTCTGTCATAGGAATCAGCAGCTTCAGTGTGAGCAAATCCTTTGTCTGCCGTATATTCCCCTTGACATCTCCGTGTAGTCGTCGACTTAACAGCGCTAGAAGGTGATACTTTGCTCCCATGTTCGTCCCTTGACATCATCACGGAGCGACACATTTGTGACACCAATATTATAAGCCTGTCCCGTAAGCAGACCATTTGTAGCGCCCTGGTCATTTTCTGAACTTGTGGCGATAGCTACCAGAGTCACACAAAATGAACACGCTGGAAAAGCTCACTGACGAGGGATATTGTACCCTCCTCCGTTACCGCGAACAGCAAGACCAAATGGATCTGGACGCAGCTATCCAACTTTCGGAACATCGTGTTCAAGAGATTTGTCCCATGGATCACCCTAATCGCTCAGCTGTTCTGTTCAATTTGGCCAATGCCAATTTCATCGATTACCAAGCCAACAATCGATACCTTGACCTAGATGCACCAATCGGATTGTATCAGCATGCTCTGCGACTTCGGAGTAAAAATCATCCAGATCATTGCATAACAGCACTGGAACTTGGTCTTGCACTATTTGCCCGCTTCCAGATGCGAGAGTTCAAGTCCGACAGAGGAGAAGCGAGGAATTTTCTGGCAGGAGTGGTGGAGGTCTCGACTGCATAAAGTTATGCACATCGAGCAGGGCTTTTCGCATTGCAGACGGTCGAGGCTTCAGTAAACGTTGGATACTCAGCGGCAGAGCAAGCGAATAACGATGATGTGATGCAGGAGACGCGGGACCTGCTACAGAACTTGTCACACTCGAATCCTCACCGACCTGCGCTACTCGTTCGCCTTGGGGTGCTGTTATCTGCTCGGTTCGAACGCAGTGGCGTGCTTGTTGCTATCCACGAGGCAATTTTGATGTTCGAGTACGCTGTGGATCTGACGCCCCGTGGCCATCCTGATATGCTATCTCGTTTGGACTTCCTTGGGGGGGCACTCTTGTATCGCTTCAAGCACCTTGGCGACCTGGCAGATATACACCGATCTATCTCGATGTTGGAGCAGGCGGTGTGTCTGACTCCCGATGGCCATCCAAACAAGTCGTGTCGGCTGGACAATATCGGGAATTCATTACTGAGTCCGTTCGAGCGTCTTGGACACCTCGCAGATTCAAACAAGACCCATGGAGACAAGCCTGCTTGCTTGGACAACCTCGCGGATCTAGATAGGTCCAGGCTATAGAGTAGATTTATTGCAAAAAAAGACGGTCATTACCGTATGTAAGTATTGCAGAATATACGATAGTCAGCGATTACCGTGCCATCTTGCACGATACCGTTGTGTCTTGCAATGCATTGTCGTCCCAAGGCTCTTGCAGTACTTCGTTTGAAACCGGACACTGCAGTCTGCCGCTCTTGCAATCCGCCTGTTCACCCTCTTGCAAAACCGCCTCTATTGCAAATGTCAGCCCCCCATCTTGCAATCATCTTGCAATACGGGTTACATTTGCTCGTCGAGGCTCCTGTTACTATCTACTATATATAGTATCACGGTGAGGTTTCCCGCTGCCCCACGCCACCACTCGCTGTCACCCATCAGCTTGTAATACACACCTGGCACACATTCCTCCACATCCCACCACTCGTTCGCCCGGAAAGGGAACCTCAACACCAGCGTGTGCTCCCCTACGTCGCCGTTCACCCGCCACAATCTGCAATATTTTCGATTTCCTGGCAAGAGAACGACTCGGAACCCCAGTGCCTTCAGAACCATATCCAGCCAGCCCCATCTAAACCCAAAGGTAATCGATTAATCTATGATGGCGCTGGCGCACTGTTGACATCTTCGAGAGACATGCCCAGCCGGCCATCTTCAAACAAACGGTCATCTACGACAGCAATGCGATCCCACCCGCCCCCGCAGCTCATGCCTTGACTGGCATGGCAGGTTCCTTTCTGGGGCCACCGGGTGAGTGCTGCGCACTTCCGCCCATTCCGTTTCCTTTCCGCACGTTTCCGCCATTTCCGTTTCCGGAATGTTTCCGCCGGTACTGTACCTCACGTCCAGTAGGCTGTGGCAGTAGTACATAGTAATGTTATGTATTCGTCTCACCACGCCAGAGCCTGTACATAACAAGCAGCGCTTAGACAAGATTTAGGAAAGCACTTCGAACACATTTGGCGAAATATGCAAAGATACATTGAGCTCGGCGGGGGTATCAACTTGAATGCTGACAATTTGGCGGAGACCAGGCCATAGCGAAGAAATGATTGGTGGCATAAAATCACGAGGATTATCATAAACCGGAATAGATATAAGTTTACCCCTATACTCAGAAGTGATTGGGGATTGTTCAGGACATCAGGGCAACTATGTAGTAACTTGTAATGTATATAGTGCACTATACTACCATATTTTTGAAAGGCCCCCTTGAGAAATGAGTGTTCGAGATGAGATATAAAATTGAAGATGCGTGGGAAACTGACCAAAACTTAGGAGACTCGCAAAAAACATACCAGGAACAATACAATTGGGTGTACTAAGAATGTAGTACAACCATTTACGTACATTAGCGACCCGTGCATTAGAATAATACAAGTTATTTAGAGTGCAGGAAGGTGTAGAAGTGCATTAAATGTACTTGCGAGTAAATCTCCTATACATGTGCACTGAAACTGACTGAACTCGAACACTATTCCGGAGCGTGACTTAGTACTAACCGTAATTATCTGATATTTCTGATTATGCGCCACACTACTCCAAACCCACTCCCTCTTTATGAGGGATACACCCCTCGTCCTCTTAAGCTTGTGAGCCGAAGCTCTTCGCTACCTTCCCCTTCTTCGCCGGCTAATTTCTTCTGTCCTCCCGATCAGGCTGAGCTAACTCAGACCATAACCAAGTCTCCCCAGCCTGGCGAACTACCCTCACGACCTCGCACATGCCACAAGTTCTAGCAAATCGCACGGATGAACCCGCGTGTTTTACCCGGCGGCGGCGACGACGGCTCGAATAACGACAACGACGACAACGACGACGCGGCAACGACGGCGTGACGCCAACTGATGACACGGATGACGACGCAACTTGAATGACGGGGACGGGGACGCGACGAGGAGACGATGGTGAGTACGCCTTGCATTCATCCTCGTCTACACCATCCTAACCCTCCTCCCTCACTTGAAATGCTGATGCAACGACATGGCACCACGGCGCGACGACGACAGCGGCACCACCATCACGCGTCGACGATTGACGCAACAGCATACCACAAACGCGACGACGACGACGTTGGGACGGCACTACCACCACCATAACGACAACGA
>JBBPPS010000057.1:0-21265 GCA_038092175.1 Boletus coffeatus
ATCTCGGGGAAAGCTGACCATCCGCGAGCGTTGGCCCGGGGCCTTGGCTTGTCCAACTGTCGTCTGGTCGGCGCCTTCGCCTTCGCCCCCGTCATCATCGCCCTCGCCTTCGCCCTCGCCCTCGACCTCGCCCTCATCCTCGTCCTCGTCAATCCCTGCGCACACGGTTCGGACAACATCTAAGCGTTAGATACGTAGTTGTAAATTAAATTAGCGAGACAATAATAAAAAAAGGAAACGGAGGTACCTGTATTCCGAGCGACACCTGCTGAAGGACAAGGGAGATACATGCGATTAGCGAGACGAGGACAGCAAGAAAGAATGGGTTCACCTGGATCGTGAGCGGTATCCGAGGACGCGAGACATTCGCAATTAGTGAGACAGGAACGGGATAAAAAGGAACGCGCTCACCTGAATTTCGAGCAGAATTAGAGACTCCCGCTGCGCCCTTCGGTACAGTTACTGAACGTGATGGAGGAGCTGGATTCTTCGAACCAGGGTTATTGCGGAGACTGATTGAGCGCCAGTTCGGATCGATTCCAGAGACGGCTGGTTGCGAGGAGGAGCCGAGCGTCGCAGCGAACGCAGTGTTGCGTTTCTTGGCTGGTGGCCTTGGTGGCGATCTGATTGGCGTGCGGATGAGATCCACAATGATAAGTTGAGGACGGTGCGTGATTGGACTTAGCGTCAGCGGCGTGCTCGAGAACGTGTCGGGATTCCTCGGACTTACTCGGAAGACTGCTCGGTACTGCCATTTTTGGCGACCTCAGGGCTTGTGCCATGGTCGGCGTTAGCGCTGCCACCATTGTTCTTTCTGCTTCTACTCGTCTCTCCTCGTTGTTCTCTGGTGAGAGGGCTGTCTCGACTCCCCCGAACCTGCAAAGCCAATCGTCAATCGCAGCCAATCAAGAGGCTTCGCTCTGACCTCGCCGCCACCGATTGTACTAGCCGCGGTATTGAGCTCGAACCGGTGCTGGTTCACCACTTCTCTCAAGCCGACCGTGCCTCGTTTCGTCCTCGCAAGGCTCTTTACGGTCCCGTTGCCTTCACTTTCGGTCTCAGAATTCACTACATCGTTCGTGAGTGCTTATCTTGAATCGCTCGAGTCAAACAAAGGCATGCTCACCTTTTCTTTTCTTTGCTTTGCTTCTTTGCGCTTCTGAAACCGTGTTTCCAACCTTCTTACGCCCGGCGTCGTCTGCTGCATCAAGTTCGGGACCGTTGCTCCAACATCAGTAAGTTTTTGACTCGCTCAAATTTCTGCTCACCGTTTGCCCCGCCCCGTGCTCTCTTTCGCGGTTCCGAATCCCTCCGTGCACCGTCTCCCCTCCCGTCATCCTCGGTGTTCCTGTCTGAATCAGGACCGTCATCTGCTCCAACATTGGTAAGTTTTTGACTTGCTCAAATTCTCTGCTGACCGTTTGCCCCGCCGCGTGCTCTCTTCCGCGGTTCCGAATCCCTCCGTGCACCGTCTCCCCTCCCGTCATCCTCGGTGTTCCTGTCGGGATCAGGACCGTCGTCTGCTCCAACATCAGTAAGTTTTTGACTCGCTCAAATTCTCTGCTCACCATTTGCCCCGCCGCGTGCTCTCTTCCGCGGTTCCGAATCCCTTCGTGCACCGTTTCCCCTCCCGTCATCCTCGGTGTTCCTGTCGGAATCATCTAATGTTCTCCGTAAGTGTCAGTCATATCGCTCTCACGAACATATCCGCTGACCATCCTCGGTGTTTTCTTGATCGCCTCCGACTCTCTTTCGCTTGTCTGCAGTGTCCCGCGCTATCACGGATAGTTCGTTGGGTCCAAATCAGTTGAACACGTATAAGGTAGACACGTACCGTTTGTCACATGGGATTGACCATTTGACATCTCTGTCGTTGCAGGTCTTTCTGTGGGAGTTTTCTCATTCAATATTACGCGCGAACCTAACCAATGAATGGCCCTGTTAGCGATCGGATACGCTCGAGCAACAAAATAAGTACATACGTTCTGTTGTATGGGACTGGCTTGCGGTCCTGATCGTTGTCGCAGCTACCGAGTCCGCGTGACGTTCTGGTCCGCTTCGTGTCGCAGTAGGAGGGATTAGCTTTGTTGTCGTCTCGGAGCCTGTACAACGAGTAGGTGAGTGATTGAGTGGGTTTGAAAAAAAGAATAGGCCAATTGGTATGGGGCTGACCTTCTATTCCGTGTTGCGGTGTAGGTGTCTCTGTGTGAGTTTGTGTTGTTGTCGGTCGAGAACCTAAATGGTGATTGAGTTCATATTGAACATTGTGGTAAACAGTGTGAGCACGTACCACTGTGGTCTTGACTTCCCGACGTGCCAGTTTGCTCGTGTGCGGGTTGCCTTACCACTGACGGACCAGGTGGTAATCGGGCTTCGTAGGTGTGCTGGATCCGAGTCGTTTGTAGGTTGTGTTCCATTCGTGCAATTTGTCTAACTGTATCACTATTTCCAGCAAGATTGGCTTTCTTGCCTGCGGGCTCAGAGGGTCGGGGTATTCGGGCTTGAAGGTCTACAAACCCGGGGTGCGCATTCCGGTTACTGGGCCGAGTTAACATGAAATGAATGGCAAGTTGACCAAACAGTGGAACAAACACCTTTTAAGTTGGCGTCGAGAGGTACAAACTCCCACGCAACAAGGTAATGTCATGGCCCATTTACCAAGTAAAAATAATAAAACAAGTATAGTTACTCCTAAGATCTCAGTATACCTGGTGTGCATGTCGGTTACTGTCTAAATCGGAGTCTAACATGAACCACAAGCTGGCATTACTACATTATTTTGTATTCGAAAATCTGGGTAACCGTGATCAAGGTGGGTATTTAATTGTCTGAGACTGAGTAGACATACTAAGTAACTAACACAATTGATGGTTTAGGTAGCAAGGACTTAGGATATTGGATTGCCGGGTATAAATTGCAACCAAGGTAAGTATGGCCTGCTGTTGTCTGAGACTTGTATATGGTTTTTACCATGAATCACAGGAAATCCACTGAATAGAATAGCAAGGACTGGATACAAACTTCCACACACTAAGGTATTAAAAATCTGGATAACCGTGATCAAGGTGGGCATTTAATTGTCTGAGACTGAGTAGACACTGTAGTAACTAAAACAATTGATGGTTTAGGTAACAAGGACTTAGGACATTGGATTGTCGGGTATAAATTGCAACCAAGGGTATGTATGGCCTGCTATTGTCTGAGACTTGTATATGGTTTTTACCATGAATCACAGGAAATCCACTGAATAGAATAGCAAGGACTGGATACAAACTTCTACACACTAAGGTAATACAATACCATATCTGCAACCAAGATCAATTAATTGATTGATTGATTTTGAAGATCTGGGTATAAGTTGGGGGTGAGCATTCTGGTTACTTGCCTGAGTCTGAAACATAAACAACACATTGATTTGTATTTAAAGATCAGGATAACTAAGGTGGGTATTTTGATTCCTAATAGCTGAGGCATAGTTTAACATGAACCATTAAAATTGGATACTAGTTGACAAACTGTTTGGTTGAGAAGTGCAGTACAAATTTCCACACCAAGGTAATACAATATGGCATTTACAAACCAAGAATAATATATTAACTTGTTTTCAAGATTTGGATACTTGTTGGGAGTGAGCATTCTGGTTTAACTGCTACTGGCCTAAGTCTGAGACATTGTACAAGGATCTGGAGAACTGGGGTGGGTGTTTTGATTACTAGCCTATGAGAAGACCAACCAGTTATAAATAATTTAAAGTGATAAGGGCTAGTAAAAACTTACACACACCAACTTGAAGGTAGTATTATGTACAACAATATATATATGTATATATATATTCACCTGTAACAAATACTAGGATCTAATGGCTTCAAAACATCAATCTCGAAAATTCTTTTGTGCTAATCCAATAAACAATCAATGTCGTAAAGGATTTCGATCTCTTGGAGGTTTTACTCGACACAAAAATGTTGTACATGCCAGTCATGCACACATCCAGCAAAAATCTCGACCTCGCCAACATGAATATGCTGATATTGCTCATCATGAGCAAGTACAGAATAATGACTCTGAGGATGAACATGATGTGCCAGAGGGAGCATATTGTACAAGTCATCCTGTACTTGATGGTAAGTTCATATGATTATTATGTAGTTAATGTTATTGGTTGAAATTTCATTTATGCCACTAGGAACACCCTGTGATCCCTTGACTGGTGAAGACCTTCCTGATGGAGAACCCCCTCGTCCTCAATCACCTTCCACCACACCTTGGACACCATTTGAAAATCGTGCACAATTTGAGCTTGCTGATCTATTATTTCGCCAATCACAAATGTCAGCTGGGCACATAGGAGAACTCATGGATGTCTGGGCTGCCTTAGACAAACAAGGATCCCCTCCATTTTCAAATGCTCAACATCTGCATCATACCATTGACTCTATCAAGGAGGGTGATGCTCCCTGGGAGGGATTTACTATTCAGCATCGTGATGCAGGATTAGCAGATGCACCATCTTGGATGAAAAGTGAATATGAGGTGGTGTTTAGGTCTCCTAAGACAATTCTTCAACATCAGATATCCAACCCAGAGTTTGATGAACATTTTGACTATAGTCCACACCTGGACTTTGGGGAACAACATGAAAGAGTTTGGGGTAACTTCATGTCTGGTAATTGGGCATGGAGGCAATGTGTTTGTGTTTTTATTTATTATTTTTAGTAGTGTGTTACTTACACATTATATTAGAACGAATTGGCAAAGGATCCTGTAAACCAGGGAGCAATGCTTGTTCCCATCATTTTAGGAAGTGATAAAACAACTGTATCAGTGGCTAGTGGCAACAGGGAATATTATCCTCTATATATCTCAACAGGCAACATCCACAACAATATGCGTCGAGCTCATGGAGAAGGAGTAAGTTTGCTGGGATTTTTAGCTATTCCTAAAGGTTAGTTGAACTTTACTATTTGAATAATACTGGTAACCATAATATTACTTGCTTAATAAATTCTAACCAGGGGAAAAAAAATATCAAAATGATCAAAAATTCCGTGAATTCCGTCGACATATTTTCCACACTTCTCTGGCTGCCATCTTTAGGCCCATGAAAGACTCAATGGAGACACCTGAGATAACCTTGTGTCCTGATGGGCATTATCGACGGGCCATCTATAGATTTGGTCCATACATTGCAGACTATCCAGAGCAAGCTCTTTTGTGTTGCATTGTTCAGGGATGGTGTCCCAGGTATGTTATATCATAAAATGTAGCAAGCATAACATGTAATCTTGTGTATTTATTTAGATGTACAGCTCATCGAAAGCATCTTGATACAAGCATAGATGCATTTCCTCGCTCTCATCAACATACACAGCTAGTGATGGAAAATTTATCATCTGCAGTTTTGTGGCAAGAATATGGCATAGTTGATGGAATCTTGGTATGTGAGCTGATATAAGAATAATATATATATTCATTACATTATCATGCACTAGCCATTTACTGCGATATTTCCAGGAGCAAGTATCTATGAACTTATCGCACCTGATTTGCTGCATCAAATCATCAAGGGAACTTTTAAAGACCATATTGTATCTTGGGTGGAGCAATATCTTTTCAACACTTTTGGTGAAAAGGAAGCGAATCGAATTTGGTCTGACATTGATCGCCGGTATATTAGTAAAATAACATTTATGCTTACACTATCTAATATATTTGTTTAGCATCGCTGCAGTACCTCCTTTTCCTGGTTTACGTCGATTTCCAGAAGGTCGAGGATTTAAACAATGGACAGGCAATGATTCAAAGGCTCTCATGAAGGTACATTATATCAATTTAATCATTTGAGTTCAAGTCCATAATTAAGAGTGTTAATTTTATCTACTAGGTTTTTTTGCCTGCCATTGTAGGCTATGTACCTGATCAAATGGTACAAGCAATTTCAGCCTTCCTTGACTTTTGCTATCTTGTCAGACAGTCTTCACTCAATGAGGCTGATTTGATAGCAATTGATGAGGCAGCCCTCCGCTTCAAAAGAACTCGTGTTGTGTTTACAGATCTTGGTGTCCATGGTGGCAGTGAAATTTCAATTCCACGCATTCATGCCATGCAACACTACCGACAGCTTATTGAAGATTTTGGAGCACCTAATGGACTTTGTTCCTCAATCACAGAGTCTAAACATATACGTGCAGTCAAAATTCCTTGGCGAAGCTCTAACAAGCATAACGCTCTCTCTCAAATGCTACTATTCAATCAGCGCCTTAATAAGCTCATTCAATTTCGTGCTGAGTGCTTTGCAAAAGGATTGTTGAATACACCACTTCTTCCTGGAGATTGTGAATCTTATATGATGCCAGTGGAGATGGGTGAAGATGAACAAGAGGGACATAGAGATGATGAGACATTGCAAGAGGTAGATGAAATTGAAGCAAGGCCTCAAGCTATTGTGGGATTATCAATGCCAAGTATGTTTTATTGCAATGCCATATAATGTGAGATTTTTAATGCAAAATCATTGTTCATTTTAGCACCACGTCATAAACGTAATCTTGGAGAGATTTCTGAGGAGATAGGGATTGCATCACTCTCTGAAATGGTTGCAAGATTTCTATATGATCAACGCAATCCTGATGCATTGATCTCTGGTGCTGATATTGATTTGGCCTCCTGTCCAGAATTTCGAGGAGATGTTTACACATACTCTTCTGCATTTTCAGTCTTTTCAGCTCCAAGTGATGTTTGTGGAATGGGAGGAATGCAACGTCAGATGATTAGAGCCACTCCAGTATGGCGTAATCAAGCTGCACGATATGATTGTGTCTTTGCAGAGAAGGATCCCACTCAACCAGGGTTTCATGGACTTTATGTGGTTCAAGTAATTCTTTTCTTTTCTTTCTCATTTCGAAATATAGACTATCCTTGTGCACTTGTGCGCTGGTTTTCACCCATTGGTGATATACCTGATCCAAATACTGGAATGTGGATTGTGGAGCCAGATGTAGATGAAGATGGAGATTATGTTGTTTCAGTCATTCATCTTGACAGCATTATGCGTTCTGCACATCTTATACCTGTTTATGGAAAAGATCCTATTCCTATTGATCTTACTTCTTCTGATTCTTTAACTGCCTTTCAAGCTTACTATGTGAATAAGTTTTCAGATTATCATGCTTATCAAAATGTCTTTTGATGTTGTACTATTGTTTCCTTCATTTAAATGTCAATTGATGCATTGCCTAGTAACTGCCAGTGATCACTTTTGCCAGTGCCAGAGGTTGAGTCACCGCCTGTTTTTGCAAGCTGTGTGAAGTGATGTGATATTTTTTCCCTGTATCAGCTGGCAAGTCCAGCTCTCATTTTGCAACTTAATGTTTTTTCACGACCTGCTCCCATTTTGCAAGATGGCCCAGCCAACAGCGGCTTGGTTCCGAGTCATGGTATTGGTGTCGTACTCGGTAATTTTGTAAGAGTTTCCCAGGCTACTTGCGACGCCCGTTTCTGCTGATCGGCGTCCCCACTGGCATCGCCGTCTCGCCCCTCCCGCCCGCCTGAGACCATGCACTCTCTCCACCGAGAGTGCACGTCGCCCTCTCCCTCTTCCTCCGAAGAGTTCCTCCGACGAGGTGACGGTACGAACAAGCAAGAGATAGGAACACTAACGAGTCGTTTCTAACCAGGTGAATGTCACACATGCAAGAACACATTGTAACATTCATACATTCATCTATACAAAATACAGGTTATGCTAACACATCGAGACACTAGATAAAACAGCGTAGACGACAGAGAAGAATACTAGGTGACGCCGAAAACTGCGCAAGAAACAAAGAAGAAAGAAATTGTACTGGCTACTATCCGGGAGCGTGCAAGACAAGCACACACTTGCGTCCAGGATATAGCTCGTCGCCCCACCGCCCCCCTCCCAAGACTTTTTCTTTTCTTTCGTTCCTCCCACGCGAACTTGAAACTGACGACCAATGGTCAACAGCTCGAATCCGCTCCAGCCTCGTCGACGCCGACGATCGACGTCTCGTTCGAGCGTCCAAAGCTGGGATTCGGTGACGTCTACGCCAACAGCCCACCGCCGTCGTTGGCGGGGCTGACGCAGCCTCTGTGGCCACACCGGCTATCCGCGTCGTTCTCGGCGATGGCAGACCAGATCGCAGCGGCGTCGCAGGCACTCGTGCTCGTGCCGACTAACGCGTTTAGTGGGTCGGAGGAGCTAGCTGCGCTCCAGGGGCGGTTGGACGGGATGGAGCAGACGCAAGCGAGGATGGCAGCGGAGATAAAGGCGATTGCGCGTGGCACGGTCCAGGCTGCGGCGGTGAACCTGAACAGTGGCGGAGGGGACGCGAACGGGATCGAGGTGACGGCGGTCGACGAGGGCGGCGAACCTGAAAAAGATCCTGTGACAGTCAGACTGGAAGAATTGGAGAAGAAACTGAATGACCTCGACGCTGCTTTCAAACTGGAGTGAGTCGTCCGCTCTCTCTCTCCCCCCATTGCTTACTTATGAGAAAAACAGGCAGCAGCGGTTGCCTGGGCGGTTGCACAACTCGCGAGCGACGATCATGAAGGCGACGCTGAAGACGCCCCCTGCAACCAACGGAAAGCCTGTGCCCGGATTCCCGTCGACGCGGGGCGAGTTTGAACACATCACGAGTGGGTCGTTGCCCCGATCTTCTTCAAGTTTCGCTAATAAAATGTCACTTGTCAGAGGAACGATACATGGCACTGCTGAAAGCATACGGACAGTCCCTCTAGTCACGTAGGCGTGATCCTCAGGACAATATTAGTATCTCCTTCCTTGAATGTCAGCTGGGCTTCACAATATCTCTCTCAGTGACACTGACCAGATATCGTCGTCGCTGCTTGCGCCAGTTTCCTCATCCTCCGCTAAATTGTCCCGTTCCTGCGAACCTTTCCTTAAGGTCAGCTCCTAAGGCCCCAAAGATCTATTCCAATCACACTGACCTAACTCGTAGACGTCTTTACCAAGTCGCTTGAATACTTTTCGGCGAACTTCGAGACCCACAGGAGTCGCTTGTGCCGTGCTTGCAATGAAGGAGTGGCAACAGCACACTGAGATAGGACGCGAAGGCTTTCAGAGGCATGTTCTGTGTGGTGCTTCCTCGACTATGTCAACAAGAGGCCTTTATATCTTTTCACTCTTCTACATAAATCGGTTGTGCATCTGACCAGTTTGTCGCCTCCACTTTTTTCGCGTTGTGGATTACCACCATCAAAACAGCTTGTCCTTTTGATCCGCTCCTGACTTACTGCAAGCACAATCTAGCAAAACAAGTCGACCAACTGATGCATTTTATTGAAGCACCGGTGAACGAGGCTTTCCGATTTACCGTGGAGACCCGAGTCCTGAAATCGACGCTGCTTGGGTGAGGATTAGCACAGGCGGTGAGGTTGTCTTGTCTTGAACGAAGGACGTACTAGTTTTGACCAGGTCAACAGTCAAAAATACCCGATTGAACCGCGGGCAATTTTTGATGAGTGGGGGGATGATACCACCGCCGCAGTCAAATATCGTCATATATCGACCGAGGACGGTGGCGGATACTTGTCTCAGGTCGATGGCTGCCATCACCTTCATTGTCTAGTAGGGAAAATCTCGCGTTTGATCCTGCCGTGATCATGATATTCATTGAACTTGAATTCGATTAGGATACGCTGAGGAAGAACCTCAGACGGGATTATTACGCTGACCCGTACTTTACAACCAGCATGCTCGACATTAATCTCGGTCCGTCCACCTCTCTCTCTTGCATAGTACATATTGACGCCTAATATTGCATATTCTGCCAGGTCACTGCGTCGAGATCGTTCGGCAGAAGCTCATGTACACCTCTGACCTCACGATGGTTACCTACGACTGGGTTTCTGGTGTTGACGATCCGCAGCCGAACTTGAATACTGTACATCAATGCGTCGACTCGGACTATGAACGGATCCTCGATTGGTCGGAGAAGCACAACGCCCACGTGGCAACGGTTGTTCTGTTTGTGCTAAGAGCTAGTTCAAGTTGGATTGGTCCTGGTGGATGTATCATGATCGGGTGACATCGTCAATCATACACATCGAGCCAAACACTCTGTATCAGATATTCTGGGTCCTCTGGCACTTGTAATTATAAAGCTACCGCGGAACCGAACCTCACTTGATCTGTTGGCTGTTGGTTATTTAATTGTGTGACCGGCGCATGGTGACTCTCAAAGAATGATGCCTACTTCTCAAGATATATGACTATGATACATGGGTACACGTTTCGCTCAGGCTGTCGCGTCGGATAGCCCCGGCCTGCGACTCGACTAGCGAACGGCCCAGATATTTCTGTGGATAGTCGTAGACACTAGGCTAGTCCTATGGTCTTTCATCATCATTGCACAGTATGTTCCCTGCCTTTTTTCATCTCACAGTCCCACTGGCACCGCTCTAGTGGTAGTACTTGATGGGCTCCTCGCAAAGCCCTGGGGCCTCTCCGACGACGACGCAATGGCAGCGACGGGACGACGTTGTGATACCACCTCTCCGCCTCTCCCTCTCTCATTGATCTCATCCCCGTCAGTGATAACGCAACGCCAGTCACACGACGACCTCTCTCATCCCCCCTGTCAGTGACGACGACGACTCGACGACAACGACGATGCAACGACGACGTTACGTCGTCGTCATGCCCCCGCCTCTCTCCCTCTCCCACTCTCATCCCCCCGTCAATGACGACGATGACATCGTGCCACCACCTCTCCCTTTCTCATCCCCCCTGTCAGTGACAACGACTCGGATGATGCAACGGCCGCGACACGACGACGTCACGGTCGTGCCCCTGCCCCTCCCTCCCACTCCCATCCCGCCGACGCAATGACGACAAAACGTCGTCCTCGTCGTGCCCCTGCCTTTCTCCCTCTCCCACTCCCTCTCCCCCAGTCAGGCTGGCAGGCTTGGGGCTCGGCTCTGCTTAACGTAATGGGTATGCTTGAAAATCACAACTTGAGCTTGTTTGAGTGAGCTACGGACGGCGACGACGAGAGTCGACGATGATGGGTCGATGACAACGACAGACATTACGCCGACTGACGACGTGACGAGGACGGCGTCGTCGTTGTATCCCCCGCCTCTCTCCCTCTCCCTCTCTTGACGAAGACAAGGCGCGAAGTTGTCCACGACGCGACTGCAGAGTCCAGACAACGACGTCGTGACTCTGCCTCTGCCTCTGCTTCTTCCATCCCCTGCGTCTTCTCTCTCGACGACATCGTGCCCCCCGTCTCTCCCCTCCCTCTCTCATCCCCCCCATCCTCTCTTGACGACTCGATAACTTGAACGCGACGAGGATGACGTCGTGTCCCCCAGTTCTCGCCTTCTCTCCCTCTCCCTCTCCCTCTCCCCTCCGTCCTCTCTCGACGACATCGTGCCCCCCCTCCTCTCTCATCCGGGAGTCGGATCGCGACTCGGCTAACCGAGAGTCGGTCTAGGCTCTAATCAGCTTATCGCATTTCGACCGCTCGGAACCGTCCGGCTCAATTAACCCTAAAGTAGTGATAAATTAAATACAAAATCGGCTTGAACCGGCGATAAACCGATCTTAGCCGATTGCCGTTGATGAGTAAGAAATGTAATCCGACAACATCCCTGTCATCCCAAACGCCGTACAACGTAGCGCGCACTGTAACTGTAGAACCTCATGATACACTATGAACAAGTTTATTGGGCTGGTGTGGTAGCCGCGCGCATGCTAGATCGTAGACTTGTAGCATTTCTATTAGATAGTACGCAAAGACAACTTGAACAACACAAAACCTTACATGCGTTTTGGTGGTTTGACAACTGTTGATTGGGCCACTTTGGATGGCTGTTTGCGACGAGTGGCATTGTAGGGTGAAGCTTGAGAAGTGGGAGAACGAATCCACCGTCGGGCAGCCGGTGGAGGAGGATCGTTGTTGTTGGGCTCTTGTTCGACGTTAGATGGCAGCGGTGGGCCCGGTGAAGGAGGGTTGTTGTTGGGCTCTGGTTCGACGTTAGATTGTAGCAATGGGACGACTGGATGTTCCAAGTATACGTCCCCGTGGATGCTGAGGTCGTGTGAGATTGCCGACAATGCTGTATATGAATCTGACGACTCAGCGTGAAGAGTCGCCAACAACGATTGGATGTGATGGTTCTTCAAGTTCTGAAAAGGGTAACGTCCGCGCGTAGGTAAGCAAGGTGGCAAGGGGCCCTCGTGGCAAACCGCTGCACAGTTGCTCGACAGGAACAGTTTGACCGAAGCAAATGTAGGGGTCCCACTGGCAGTGAGATGGTTGGCACGGATGAATGGAAACTGAATCCCGGGGGTTGAGTCACGGTATCGTTGAGCGACCCCGAAATCAATGATGAAAACCGTATGAGAGTTGTCGCCAAGGCCTGTAAGAACTTGAATGTTGCGGTTTGATATCACCGTGGATATAACCACGGGAATGTATGGATTGTAGTCAAGAAACCTGTGTAGGTGTTTGAACTTTGCGATGCCAGTATTAAATCGCAGTTTACTTACGAGTTCAATTGTATCTCTTTCGTTTTTTGACGAAGTCATATAACGAAGGGCCAAGGAGGCCTAGAACTAGTCCGTCGTAACTAGCTTCCCTGCCGAACCAGTGAGTGCGAGGGATTCCTTCTGTTGTTCAAGTTCCTTCAGGATGCTATATTCACGCTCGACAGACGATACGCCATCAAGTCACAGCTCAAGTTTTATTGCATTATTTGCATAAGACTTGTGAGTGAAAATATTCACCCCTCTGTAAACGCTTGCTGGAACACATGAAATGTAAGCTGCAATTCCCCACTGCACTACCAGAACTAATGGGACCGAGGTAGGCTGGCAGCCGTTTCAACGAACATAACATACCGTACGTTCCTGAACCCAATTTCTCCTTGATTTTAAATCTTCCATCGACCCGCACAGGG
Organism: Boletus coffeatus; assembly: GCA_038092175.1. NCBI lineage: Eukaryota > Fungi > Basidiomycota > Agaricomycetes > Boletales > Boletaceae > Boletus > Boletus coffeatus. The sequence goes on from JBBPPS010000057.1 coordinate 12,952, forward strand.
ACAAGATTCTGGCTCATTTTGATGAGTATTGGGGACAGGCTGGCAGCTGGCTGGATCGCTTTAATGGTTGAAACTCGAAACTGCAACAACGTCGCAGGCGGCAGGGCTCGTGCGTCTATTGCCCAATGCCCATATTTGCATAACTAACCTTCGAAGTTCTAACTCCGGAACTTCACTTAGTTCACTACCCTTCTTGCTAACACTGATAGATTCCGATTGTATATTCCCCGGGGGCGGACGGCATCGTAAGCCTCTCTGTCTGTCAGCCGCCATCAGTACGGCCACCACCGGGCCCCGACAACCCGTGACTTAGCCCACCGCACCACAATTTTTTTCGCCCAGGTCACCACTCTCTGGCATCACAGAAATGTCTCCCGTTATTTCTGCTCAGTCCCCTCCCCTCCGACAGCCTTCCACCCCTATTGACTCCGGCGGGATGCATGATACAGTTGCATACCGTTGCAATGATCTTTTAAATTCGATTCCACGCTCACTATCAACATCAGCTTATCAACAATTTTCTCCGACAAAGAATGTCGTTCCAGAATCAGTCCACCTTCGATCCTTGGATTCAAAAATGTGGTATAACTCTCAAGGTAAGCTCCACGCGCATTAAGTTGGATCTAATGCTGAATGTGTGGATGGCGCAGTCAGAGTCAGTCCTGCACCCCCATATGTGCCAAGTACGGGAACCTCGGGCACGGGTCGGAAAGGGACGGTATCTCACATTTGTATGTGAGAATTCATCTGTTAATCCTCATTCACAAGCTCATAATTGGTCGTGTAGCAGTCTGCCAGACTGTTGCTCACATCCTCCGTATTAACGGAGATACAGAGTGTGACGTAAGTTAGTCCGAACATCATCATGGGGCTCTATTCATTCGTTAATGCTTACTGCCTGCCATTAGGTATTTTCGGGTGTCTCATACCGAGACTTTATCTCGTTGTCCCGCATTATCGAGAGCTCACCCGAGCTCCTACGTAAACCCAAGTAAGTTCCCCCTTCATGTGACGCAACAGATTGATTTTATTTAACCCTATTCCACTCGCTTTTCCAGGCTATCGTATTTCCGAGTCGCAAAGCAGAAATTCGTGATGGTTCAATGGCCAAGTCGCATCCATGATGCTCCCGCGCAAGAGCTCCACAGCTTATTCAACGGTCTCGACAGCGCTTCCAAGTCCCAGCGCGACTTCCGGGTTATCAGCAGTACCTGCTGCACCATCGTCGGCAAGCACATCACTGCGATCCCAGACCTCACCCTTACCTGCACCTCCATGAATGCGGCAACTCACAAGCATCTCTTCATCTTCGAATGCGCCTTCTCCCAATCTGGCGCAGTACTCTTTGCTAAAATCAAAAAGCTCATCAAGGAAGTTCCCGACCTTCAAATGATTATTCTCCTCAGGATTCAAGAACGAAAGAAGTACCAATCTCCCCAACACGAGTCTCCCCCATGGCGTCTCTTCGAGAGAGACGCCTCTGCTCTCGATTTACCCCACTTCATGCGACTCGTCAAGGACGCCGCCAAGAACAGCCGAGATTCGGAGAGTCTGCCAGAAGAATTCATGGGTCCGGTTCTCGCCGGAGGCCACGTTTGGTGCGACATCAGCCGCGTCCGGCACTACGTGTGGGTAAAGGGAGATGACGGAAAGTTGGATGTCGATCCCGAGTCGATGGAGCCCACACGATATTGTGCTTACGGGGTATGTTCTATTACCCATTTCATAATCTCGGATCTGCCTAATTCCAGCAGGAAACCCCATTCCGTGGTGGTGACGGCTCCGACATGAAACATGTAAGGGACGTCATCAATAATGGGCTGGCTCGGATCCGAGCAGCGATCATGCAAACCCATCGCGATGCCTGCGAAGCGTTGCAATTCCCGACGGATGCGAGCGTTTTCGCTAAGCCGCTCGTCCTCCCCGAGTCTTGGGACGACTTCCGCTGGGCCCTTAGGGAGGCCAAATTTCACACTTCGTTCGAACGCTATCAAAGTTGGTACATAGATTCATTTAGAGGGACGAAGCGTGCGTTATCGGATTCCGAATTTTCCCCGGAGGAGGAGGAGGTGGAGAGCCAAAGGCCGCGAGGAAAGCGCGTTGCTCTCGGTGATGAAACGACTTCAAGTTACTTTCTGCGCAGTCGCACCCGGGCCGTGACTGCCGGAGATTCCGAGTCCGAGTCGGACTAAGTCGATATCTTTTGACAATCACACCGTAATCGTCGTGTTTGCAGTCTTCCGTCTTCCGAGTCGTGTATTTTCGGGTAGTATGTACTATGTACTACTACTGTACAGCAATTGAATACGTGAAATCGTGACCATGACCTGACCTTGGTTCTATCCATGAATCACCAACACGTGACCGTTCACGTGAATGGCGCGTGTCGAGTGACCGTGACCGTTTGTGAACGTTGAAGCTTGAAGTCTAATTTTCCTTTTTTCTTCTCCTATTAGTAGCTCGCTCCGCTTTCGTTGCTCGAATTCGCCAAACTAACACAAGAAGCAGGAGGCCGGTGGCCATTAGTCTTTGCATGACATGTTAGCCGACCAGGAACTAGTGCCCAACGACGTGTTCATTGTGTTACCTGGATACGGACATACCACTGGGAAACAACTCTCATCCACTCGTTCGAAAAGTTGACATAACGGTAAGCAGCCACACATAGCCTCGGTAATTCGGATCAGCAACTGTCGTCAAAAGGCTGGAACACAGACCGGGCGCGCAATAGGTGCTGTCGTTGGTGCCAACTTGGCTGCATTTACGGCAGAGCTCGGCGGCAAAGTGAGTCTTTGCACGGCCCGTTGGACACCTAGTTAATCCCGTGATCAGGCTCCAATTGTTGTATTTGATGATGCAGACCTTAAGGCGGCAGTGAATGGCGTCGCCTTTGCATCATTCGTCGCCTCTGGCCAGACATGCGTTTCGGGTGCTCGGATAATCATTCAGGACAAGATATACAACAAGTTCATGCAGGCATTTCTTGACAAGATTGAAAGTATACGATCGCGCATGGGAGATCGTAAGTTTCGTATCATCCTTTTCCATAGCATGGATATCGACTGCCTGTTCGGCATTTTCAACGTCACCATCCCTGCCAGTGTCATCTACCGAGAGGGTAGACAAGCAGTCGGACGACTCTTGGATCATATCCTCGCGCGTTCGGCCAACGTCACCATTCTTGCTTGGACCGGGAATACTGGTAGTAATCACAGCTACCTCCCGTTGGATCTCGCTGCTTATGACCAAGTCGTTCCGCCACATGTCCACAACCTGTCGAGACTGTCGAGATGGATCGGATGGTTATCGAGTTGCAGTCAAGTCTTTCTGATTTTTCCCTGGTCGATCGATTGTACGAACGGCTTCATGTTCTCCCCTCATTGTCCATCATTTCTGGTTTGAGGCTTCCAGGGCTTGTTTTCCGCCTCACTGATATCCTACACCCGAATCCGATCCCGGCCTCCATGTTTATCACGCCACAACCTCACTTCTCGGTGACGTACGGATCGAGACTAAAGACGACTCGCTGGCGACGCAGCATCTGGTTCTCATCCATCCTTGGATAAGCCTTCTAATCGACGAAGATTTCGAGGATAATGTTCCTTTGTTCGATCTGCCCGTGCGTGCGATGCGGCTCGCCGTTCGGCTCAGGCAACCGTTCGGTGCGATCTTGCGCACCTCTCTCTGTTCCACCCAGCGATGTACTGTTACAACGTAAATTTCCATTCTTCGTACCGTGGTTGCAGCTCATCCCATTGGCTGTTTGACAGGGAACGGATCCTAATGGAAACCCGGATAACAATAATACACCCGTTTCACCTCTTTTTAACCTAACGTACGAGGAGTATTGGATGCATCACGTCAATCTAATAAGATATTTTTTGAATCAAGTACTTCCTTATACTCATGGCGACCCGTTAGTGCGACGAGTTTCCGCCTGAAGATGGCGTGTTCATGGAACTGTAGGTCTATCTATTTCTGAACGCACATTCTTATCAAAGTTTTCCCCCTTCTTTTGCCGTTGCTTCTTGACTCTTGAAGCCCGTCTGGTGACACTTTCTGGGCGGAGTTGGCTGTGAACGGTGCAAAGTTCACGACGTTCAATCCCGACCCCAATCGTAGTGTCGGCGCGGGGCTAGATGGGCAGAATTATACATCCGATTACGGTTACAACAATGGCACCTGCATTGGGGAGCCGAACAGTGAGCATTTCGTTCACGTTGCCGCTCATGTCTGAAGCTGGTTCAAATAGTGCACACCCACAACCTGGCCACGGTTTCGGGTACTTCCCTTGCTATAGCGTACAAGGTTCGTCCTTGTTTTCGTACTGCGCAACTTTTCCGATAATTGACATTAGTATATTGCAGTCGGATATCAGTACAGTGGTATTAGAGGACCTCGTTGTTATCTCCGTGAACGATTCGTGAGCATTCTTTGGCTTCGTTGTCCTTTGAAAGATACACTGACCGTTGTCATATAGGTCCCCATTTTGGCGCGTTACTGGATACGATATCCCTGCTGACATGCCTACCTGTCCTGATGCAGGGTGCATCTGTACTGTAAGAACAAGCTTTGCCATGTATGACCGCTGATCACCGATTTCGCTCTGGCGATTAACAGTGAAACTGGGCAAGTGGCTGATCTAGATCCATTTCTTCCCCCTGCTGATCGAACACTCTTACTTTAGATTTCTGGCATCTGTGGTGAACCGAACATATACATGTTCCCCTACAGGTGCAAAGTGGTTACCGATACATCGACTCCAAAGACAATTGGAACTCCAAAGCCGGCGGTCTGGTGCGGGGATGATCCGTCTATGTGTGTCACGGGACCGAAGGAAATATTCATCTGGAACCAAGCGGAGGGGAACAACGTCAACGTCAGCGGATGGGACCAGTATGGTATACCCAAGTTCCCGGCGTACAATCCCACATGCGGTTTCACGCCAGGTCGTCGCTGCTGGTCGCCGACCACCGTTGTTGGTGCTATGCGATCCGCCTTGCATCTCGTTCCCATCCTTTCTTCCTCTTCGTCCTTTAATGAAACCAAAAAAGAGAGATACTGGTCACCGGTTAGTCGGTTACTTATACCCGGACCCTTCACTAGCAGAGTTCTAGCGTCGTTTTGTTACCCCTTTGTGTATATACCCGTGCAAGCCGAATTTTGCTGGCACGTACGTTTTCTATTTCGTTATGTACTACTATCTGTCTGTCCGTCTCTATACATGCGTGTTAAAGTGCGCACTATTCAGCACGAATCGTGGTTTAGTGTTCAACTTTGATTGAAGTGAGATGAGGAGGTAACTCGATCGGCACGGACGAGCGGTTAATTCTCCGAGGGGATGACAACGAGTCAAAAACAAAAAGGTGCCAGAAAAGAGGGTGATGACAACGATATCTACACTACATGGTCGAATATCGTATCGTGCCCCGTTTTTGTTTTCATCTTTTGTTTTTTTTAAAAGTAATAAAAAAGTGCGCACGTCCGACTCTGGTCCGGACGTTGACGTGGCACGTTGAACGTACGTTGAGACGTAGTGCGCGAGCGAGCTTTGACAGTGCAAGTTATCAATTTGGCCCTCGATACGGACAGTTGCACGGATGCACTTGGAAATCAGGCCGGGCGATGGTGACGATCGAGTCTTTATCATAACGAGTTGGACTCTAGGCGATGGCCCAAAGTTGATCGGACTACGCACGGCGTCTCGTTTCGCCAAGTTACTTGCTGGATTTTTTCTGAGGTACTTATCCAACCAAGGTCTACTGTACACCCGACGGGCCGCGACGTCTCTGTTGTCATATTCAACGATCAAGTTATATCAGGGACGACGGCAAAACCCTGCTATCCGAGACGGGACTCCCGGCGATTTTAATTAAAAGAAGTCACTTGTAGAGGTACCTCGAGAGGGGTGATTTTCCACAACCTCAACAAAACAAGTTGAAGCGCTCGGTGGTACGCTACTACAGATAGAGAATATGGTAAACACTTACTCTCATTTTTGTCTGATTTTTATCTGTTCGTGTTGGGAGTATGGAAGACTACCGATTTCTGACCCCCTTTGATTTAGTCGTCATTCGGCACTTGGAGTCAGCAGCCCCAGAACCTGCTGTATAAGTATAGTATGCTATTCTTACTCTTTGTTCATGAATTCAATAGAGCCTATCTGTAGTTTTGACTCGACTTTGCCAGTATTCTCGATCACGGGTTTCTAGCAAGTACCGTCGCCAGCGCAACTTGTGGCGATCACTAAAAACAGAGGCCTCGAGGATGCAGTATGCCTTTTTAGGGACTTCAAATTCCGATTCCGAAGCCTCTCCTTCTTGATCAAGTTCAACGGGGTTGTCCATCCCCTTCAAAACATTTCGCCTCAAGTACCAAATGATCAGTGAACGTTGACTTAACGCCCAATCTGGCATCCAAGTGGCAATATGTAAGCTCAGAACGGTGAGATTCGCAAGTCCTCCGAGTTATTTTGATCTTAAGTCTTGGTGGGTTTAGCCGCGACGTCGGGTCGAAAAACACAGTTTGACACCAATTCTATCACATTTTGGGTGCCATTTGGTAGAAGTTGTGATGCACCCTTGTGTAATCCCCCCATCGTCATCTGGTGCTAATAGTATGTGTCGTGCTCTCTAAATCACTGCGTGATACGATCTCAAAGTTTTCTCGATTTGCCCGACCTTCTAGGCCCACCCACACTCGTTCATCAAGTATTTCTTCAAGCTAGCTCCAGGCTTCCATGACAGCGCCGTCCTACTACCCTCTCAGCCCTTTGAAATCCCCACCCAAAGGTACCAATTCATCTTTAAAGCAACATTTCGAATACCCCTCACATCTACCTCGCGTCAGACTCCTCCGGGGCCGAAGGCCTGCCAATGTCACGATCCACAGCGTCCCTCACACCCTTACGTCCACAGTCACATAAAAAAAGCTCATCGTCCGTTCCTTTATGGCCCGCCCTCGGGGCGTCTCTTGAGATGGCACTCTTTCCGCTCGCCGCCATTGGTTATCTCGCGTTCTGTTATACTGTTCATGGTAAAGTGGTACCGGTCAATACATACGGCCTGTATGCTGTTACGCCGGAGCATCTTGGTAGGTACTACATTGCGTCAGTCCTACGTGTTTGTTCGTGAAATCTCACCCCAAATCCTATAGTCACCATCAAAGGTGGTATCACTGCCATCACCATCCTTGTCATCTCGATTGCGCTTGTCCCGATCGGCCGTATTGTTTCCAGCCTAAAGGTAGGGGCGATGTATTGGTGAACGAACTGGTTGATGTATTCGATCTGCAGAGCGAAGAATTTTTCCGCGTTCTCGCCACTCGCAGTCAAGGTGTTCCGTTGGAAACAGTCAACTATATCTCGAATCCAACCTTTGGAGGCGTTGACATGTTGATGGCAGTGTGGAAGAAGGCGTGCTCCAACCACTATATTCTGGGATTCGTTGCCTCACTCTTGATTATGATTATAACAACGCTTGCCCCGGGTTCCCGTAAGTTGAGCGCAGTACTGTTGAGGTGGATTCTCACTCTATTGTAAACAGTGACAATTCAAAGCGTCCTGTCCGATGGAGAGTTGATGGCGTTTGCTATCGGAGCAGTAAACGCGCAGAGCGTGTTAAAGTGTGTATACCATGTTTTGAGTGTACCCTTCTCATTTCATTATCTTTAGTGGAACATACCCTGGAGAACCGGCATTCGACGCATCGCTCAAGTCTGATACGGCAGCTTCCATCACGTGGGCCGAGATGGAACTTGGCGTCCAGTACTCATTTGGGGTAGCAAATACGTCGGAACCGGACTATGATGCGTACATTGTCCCTCTGCCCCTTGATTTGGATACCACGACATCCGCAAGATGGTTGACCGATGTAATCGGGATCAACCCGACGTGTTCCTGGGCCACCACGAATCTTACCACCACTGTGCAGGTTCCGGTCAATTCATCAGCATATAATCAACACCTTGCATCAGCATACCTACCTGACTTCAATCTAGATATCCAAGTGGAATACATACGTAGGTTGTTCAAGCTTGATTTCTATAATCATAGTCGACAATATCTCGTCTCCTTTTAGCGAGTATCGGGAACGGTCCTTTTGCTACTGTTAAAGACCCTACGGTTTCTGTGACCAACCACACCACACAGGCCCCTGCTTCTGATGGGTCAACAGTATTCCTTTTGGGCCAGTGCAAATCAGGCTGCATCGCAAGCACACTTGTCAACATCATCCTAGACCTCACGGGCATTGATACGACATTCACGATCGCTCTGAGTGACCAAACGTGGACCATGGCAATCTTGACGTGCAAC